>JAHWFP010064310.1:108922-124068 GCA_023313725.1 Lithobius niger
CCCCCCCCCCCCCCCCCTCCCCGGTCAGGATACCCTTCCGACCTGAAATGTTTGCGACGCTCAGTCCTTTACTGTTTGGCCACAACAATGACGTACGTCCTGCAAACAGTGACTCTGATGGCCCAAACCATTAGGCCTCAACCCCACCTCCTCCCCTTCTAACCATCATTGTTTAAGTCTGGCGCTTCTTATTTGCAATTTTGGGTTACTTGGTTACTGCAAAATGAAGAGTGGCTATTATGATGATGTATCAGATTTGACACCATACGTCTCCTGTTCAATATTAAAATCAATATCATCATCAAATGTATAGAATTGCACAGTATCCTTGGGTATCAACTCCATGAGATCCTAGCTGTCTACGTGCCAGTAACCCACAATCCTCCACCCCCATGAGATCCTTCACACCTGAAATTTTTGCCGCATTCATTCCTTTACTGTAAAGCCACGATAATGGCATACATCTTGCGAACGGAGACTCTGATGGCCACCCCCTTCGAACTATTAAGCTTCAGTCCCCCTCCCCTTCGAACCTTCTCAATGTTTAAGTCTTGAGCTTCTTCTAATTTGCAATTGTGCGGGTTACTTGGTTACTGCAAAACGCAGAGCAGCTATTACGATGATGTGGGTTATCATATTTGTTAACAGATGGCTGCACAATGCAAACGTGGTATACAAGATTTTTGCTAAATGTTGGGGACCACTTTGAGCATCTTGTATGATGGTTAACTCAATTTTTTATGATTTGTGGGTTACATGGTTACTGCATAACACCATCCACATATTTCTGAAAATTAGAATTAGTTCAGCTGACAGATGCACGGAAAAAGGAACCTGGAAGTTAAAAAGGTTGTCAGATATTCGTGTATCTGAAGCATGGTAGTACATGGGGGGGATTGAGGCTAAATGGCGCGTCGACAACTACATGGAAGTAGTACTACGTGGTAGTACATGGAATGAGCGAGCAAAATAAGGGATTTTAGGTAAACTAAACCTTTTCAATGTGTGCTTAACTTTTCACTTTCAGCCTTTCATGTAGCACTACTATCACCTTCGTAGGGCATTACTACTTGACGAGCGGACCTTCAAATATGCAAACAAACAAATCCTAAGTATAGGATGCAGATGAAATAGAGACGTGCTGAGGAATATGATGAACAAACTGTGAGCAATATTTGCAATTAGTTTGATTCGAAATATTCATTACATCGATTTTGTGATTCTCTGCAACATGGATTGATGCCCAGAGAGGGAACGAAGCCAATGATATGTAGTTATTATTATTATTATTATTATTATTATTATTATTATTATTATTATTATTTAACGCAAGTGAAGAAAAATACCATATTGTATAATTGATGTAGGTAACTTAGAGACACACTTATGAATATATATATATATTTTTTAATTTATATGAGTAATAGACAATTGAACATACTATCATAATGTTTAATTAATGTAAACCAATAAACATAACAGCACGTGTATTTATAAAAAGTTAATTGCTTTCACAAAAATTTCTGTCAGTACTTTGTGCCGCTACATGTTCCTTACATGTGTACTTGCATTTGAATAAAATGCACTGCTATTACGAAGACAATACGAAGACATGAGAAAGGAAAATATGGAAATTAAAAAAAGAACATGCCGACATGAAAAACGTATACAAGCTTTAGAAGACAAAATGAACAAAATTACTGAAAACAAATCTGAAACACAGGAACTGGAAAAAAAAGTGAATGAAATTACACAAATTCAAAACGAAAGTGATCATTATAACAGAAATATCAAATGTTGGATTTGGTCACAATGCACTTGCCGATAGTAGCCCTGAATAAATTCAGAGGAAGGGGGATTGAGCATAATGGAGCTCTACCACATTGGGTAAAAGTATCTTTCAAGACTTGGATAATTGGAATATGAACATTTGCAGTTTCTAGTTCAACTTTTTATTGACGTTCGACCAATTGGTTGAAGTCTTTCTTAAATTAGTCGTTCACTGAGCACATTCAAATCGATTATAATTTCCTTGTTTTACTGTAATATTTGTATTGACCAGAATCTAAATATTAAACTAAGTTATATCTGGCGGATTTTCTAGCTCAAATCCTTGACATGTTCCTGGAATGAAACGTGAATATGTAAAGTGGTTTAGCACGAGGATTGATTAAGATGTCATGGCATATTGATAGCTATCATTTGCACCACCCTAAGTCACAGTGCATTCTCCGGGTTGCCATTGCCACACATTGCAGAGATGTTAAAACAAACCCAAAATCTTCATTTGTACCTCCTGAAAAATTCAAAAACTACGGACAGGAAGACAGACTTATCCAATTGATGCACTAAATGCAGCGGAAGATGGAAATAGTAATGAACACCATCAAGATGATGACATTTAACATGCAAGTGTCGGACCGTAATAGGTTTAGCATGTTTTTTTTTAGTTAATTACATTATTACGTACCAACTACAACCTTTATATCACATGAACTGTTTTATGTTTATTTAAGCCCCCTCCACTGTCAACTTTGACTGCTAATAAATAATTGTCTAGGGTATTTCACTAATAAATAATTGCTAATTTTATAAATCCTTGTTTGTGTTTTATATTTGTCCTCCTTTCCATGTAATGTGTCTAATTTACTGCAGCACCTTAACTTCAAGTTAAGACGTGGTGGGCCACTAAAGGTAACCACTGATTAAATAAAAAAAATGGTGCAATTTGGATACAAATTGATATTCTTAAGGAAACTGGTAAATTTTAGATATTCTTTGTTACACTTCATGCCGCATTAGCAATCTCTGATTTAGAAAGGAAAACGTGTATTAGTTTTCGTTGTAGGCTTACATACTCAGGGTTGTTTAACATAAAACTAGTTCCTTTCTCAACCAAAAGATAATTCTCAGGCATTTTTTATGAGATTTAGGTTTATTATTCCACGTGTGAAATATGCTTTTCCGTCAGAAATAATATCAAAAAAAATATCAAGAATAGCATTGAAATAATTACAGTCAAACTGACTTACCGAAGCACATCCTTCACCAATGGAAATATCATGAATAAGCTTCCCGTTTACCATTCCTGTCCTTGAAAAGCAGCTAGTCATATATAAAAAGGTAAGTATTATTAATAAACATTGAGTCAAGTTTACTGCTATCTTGTTTTAAGTTAGTGAGGATTGAAATCATGTTTTTAGATGGTTGAGATAAAGGAGATACTAGAAGCCTCTCAGTTCCTTATCTGTGTATTAATAACCTCAAATTAAAATGTAATCAGACTGCACGTTCCGTTTTGTAGTGCCATGAAGTTCTGGTCAATTGAAACTTCACCGGAAATTGTAATATATAAAAATAAAGAATAAATACAATATAAATGTAAGAATTAAGAAAACCTACATATTTAAATTCGGCGAACAAATGCTGTTATCCTCACGAAAAGTTAAAACGTATGAAGTTTTGAAAGAATCTGTACATTTATTTAAAAAAAAATTGAAAAATTCAACCCATATGATGCAACTTGTGGAAATATCCATTTTAAATTCTTACTGCTGGCAGTTTGAACATTTTGTAAGTAGCGGCTTTCGAGTGATTTTAATGTCGCATTTTTTTTTGTTTTGTCTAACGCATGTTTGTTTTACACTTTTCAGAATTCTTTTACAAAGAATCTGGTTAAAGGAACGAAATACTTCATGTTTTTTACTTTAGATTATGTACATTTTGCTCGTCTTGATTTTTTAATATTGTTATAATCCTCGTAATCAGTCTCTTAAATTTATACATATTTTGCTGAAGGGTAAATCACTTTAAAGTTTTAAATTGGCACCCGTATCTCATGTCATCCCAATATATGCTAGCACAGTATAAATTCTGTAAAAAGTTCACAAAATGAAATACATCTTTGTTGTGGTCCCTAAACCTTCAAGTTTAATAAATATGAACTTGAGTTGTTTTGACTGCATTATTAACATGTGTCCATTGCATCATTCAAGGAAACATGAACAAGAGTTACATAAATGTTTAATCAGTCGTCTACTAATTTGCTGCACTGCTCCGTGCATTTTTTTTTATCGCACTATTGTTTTAAAGGATTAAACAAACGAACAACTTATTAATCGGAGTTGTTGTTCTTCATCCAGGGACAGCCGTGGTCGACTCGGTTATTAACAGGAGGACATGTTAGGGATTACAATGGCTCAAAATCACAGTCAGTGGGATCGGTTATGTTAGAATAGCTCAAATAAACAGTAACAGTGGCAGTGAAGTCGGAGGTGGTACTTTGATACGGACGACACAGGATGTGATGATCCGAAGAAATCATTGCATCCTGTTAGGCACTCCTTGACCACAGAAGACTGGTACGTAAGTATGAGGTGGACGCCCTTCATCTGCGGAGCCATGCAACACTTTTTAAACTGTATCACATCAGGAACTGATCATCGCGTTCACTTCCACCATTAAAATCTGGAAATTATTACCTAACTAATTATTTGGCAAAGGCTGAAACACTGAGTATGATTTTTGCATTAAATTTGATAACGATGTTGGGGGACTAAACCCTCCGTCTGGCCTCTTTTTGGAAAAAAATGGGACTTGATCTGACTGGTGTACTATGAACAGTTGGTTGAGGCTGCTATCAAGAATATAAAGCCAAGCCACTCATGTGGATCTGATGGGAAGTTTTTTTTAAAAGCAGCTTGCAAAAGAACTTTGCTTCCTGCTTCCAACGGGATATATTCACATAACATGGAACTCTGCATTTAATACATTTCCATTCAAAATGGATCACCTTCAGACCTTGCAAATTATTGCTACACAGCTCTAAAATGTGTTGCTTGCAAGGTCTATTATTCGAGACGAGATATTAAAGTTTTTTGATTTAGTATTCCGCCATTAACGACGAGCAGTTTAGTTTACACCATGGTCGATCAGCCACCCTCCAATTACTTTGTGTTCTGGATAGATGGACGAGTGCACTTGTTTTCGGAATACCTTCAGATACGATTTATTTTGACTTTAAGAAAGCGTTCGAATCGTCATTCACCATAATCTGTTATTGAAGATTACTGAGTATGGTATAGTGAGAAACCTTGCTGGTTGGATGAAGGGTTTTCTCGGTAACAGAATACAGCAGGTGGTGGTTGCAAGGGAAACTTCAATCGCATCGTCGGTACCTTGTGGGGGTTCCACAGGGGGTCAAGTTCTTGGCCCCATGCTCTTTGCTATTTCTTTGAATGACCTACGATGTACTGACATCAGCATCGTTGGATTTAAATTCGCTAATGACTGTAAAAGTGGTACAGACAATTTCAGTTTGATGAAATCTTTGGATCTTGTTTATGAGGATATCCGAGTGGTCAAAATCTTGGCAGTTACTACTCTCCACCACTAAATGTTATTTCATGTAGGCTCCCTAAATGGGATCGCCCAGTATTGTCTGGATCAGTGTACTGTACTCTCTCTGCAATCAGGTAGTAACAGGACCTTGGTGTGAGGGTGACCTCTGATTTAAAATCGTCATTCCACTGACAAAAGACTCGTGCACTGCCGTATAGACGCTCTGGCAAATGCTTCATCTCTGGAAGTTTGCACACTAAAGTTTGTACCTTTAAAGTGTAAATGTTTACGTTGCTAAACATTCATCTTCATGTTTTAAATATATTTTTTAAACTTTTAAATTATATTGTTCCTTGACATTTACAAGTGTTTTCCTCACTTTTTAAGCACTTGACAACGGAATGCATTAAATCCCGAAACGTTCTGTGACCATTGTGTATATTTGAGTAATTTTAGTAGGATTTATTCTTTTTTTATATGAAAAGAAGTGTGGGCGGTAGTCCAAGAGTGTTTCCTGTGCCCCGAATTTCCAATCATGACTCCGTGAGCGTACTAAGCCAGGAACTAATCAAAAAGAGTAGGCAAACAGCAACGCTGTGTAAGATTTTTAAGGTAAAGTTAGAACGTATATAATTCTATAAAGTTTAAGGTAAGTAGCATTAAGGTGCTCAGAATAATTTAATTCCTGCATGTCGGTGCTGTTTAGTGAATTTACTCTGTACTGTCTCTAGACGGTCACTGTCCTTAACTAAGTATGAAGACTATACTGGGATGTGAAAGTGAGGCTGAAGTGAGGCTGAAACTTTCATCCTCACTTCGAACCTGCATTTGCAGGTGAGAGGTCGGGGTCTTGTTTCTGCTACCTGTTCTGGCCAGGTGGCTAAACATTCATCTTCATGTTTTAAATGTATTTTTTAAACTTTTAAATAATAGTGTTCCTTGACATTTACATGTGTTTTCCTAACTTTTTAAGCACTTGACAATGGGATGCATTAAATCCCGAAATCTTGTGTGACCATTGTGTATATCTGTGCAATTTTAGTAGGCTTTATTTTTTTAAAATCCTCCTTTTGCTTTTTGCTAAGATACTTCATTTCGTCACGTGTGGTGAATGTATGGAATTTAGGTCATGCAATTACCATGAGCCAACCAATAGAGCAATGGTTCTGTCTTCACCTAAGACAGGAGGCTCTATGGTCATTTTAAAATCGACCCCTATCTATAATAACATAGTTTATGTTCCTTTTCATAGGACTTTAACGCAATTAATATGTACATTATTTCTTAATTAGAATCGGTGTCAGATGTTCATAGTCCTCCCATTGTCCTACCATAGTAACTGTGGTGAAAACGTATTATTATTAAATGACTTTCATTTTAGTTCAATGAATTTAGATAGGGGTCAGAGGAATAAGAAAGATAAATATAACTTCTTTCAGAACATATACAACAAAATTCAAAAAAACACATCTTTACCCGTTAAGTCTCATAAAAGTTATGCGGGGTTGTTCGAATACAGCACCGACTTCTTCAAATTTCAGGCATGTTTTATTCGCCCAGAGGCTCAGGCCGAGTAAGATGACTTCACGGTCAGGCTCGGCTAAGAATAAAAAAAAAGTTAAATTTACCTGAAATTATTTTAAGGATCGAAAGAGGAGGGCTGTTGAATGACTTGTCCCAAAGTTGCTGATGATACATCACAATAACCCAATTATAATCAACTAAGAATTAAATTTCAATTGAGTTCTTGAGGTTTTAATGATTAATTTACATCTTCTACTCTATCGATTACATTTTGTTAGAAGTTCAATACCTAATTGTTTTTTTTTACTTATTAGCAAAAATATTTACAGATGTAGACTAACTTCCGAGGCAGTTTGTACTTAATATGAAACCAGACAAAGTAGGAAATTGAACCCAAGACCCTTATATTCCATAGCCACTTATCTAAAACCCAGAACTCATATTGCATTCCCTTTTACAATATAATACGAAAATAATTGTTACAGAATTCTAAATGTTGCAGTTGGGGATGAATCAGTCAGATCATGGTTCCCACGTCATAATGAGAACCACTGCGAATTTTGGGTTCTGTCCCAGTCATTTAGCAGAGCTTGTTAAACTGTTCTCATGCACCCATAAAATAGTTACTTAAAATAAATATTATCTACAGTGAGTACATTATAAACCGTGAATGTATAATTTCTAAGTTCAATTGAATCAATCTGGTTTGTCAAGAAACTGGTTTACCTCCGTTTGGTATAGTAAAACAACATAAATCAGGAAGAATTCTCAACATACGTGTATTTTATGTAGTTCTCTATGATAGAGCAAAAAGTTCTTCTTGGGATATTTCATAGGTTCTCGAGTAAATATACTTTTCATATCATGAAAGTACGTCAAAAAATAAAATAAAGCGAATGTATAACACGCACATACTTGTGCCCTGTATACCATATATTGGCAGTTGTTTGCTTTATGTAACCCTAAATCGTATTTCTGTACGTATTCCCACGATCATTACACCGTCCAGTTAATTCGTACATTGTCAAATGCTGTTGTGTGCCCAGATCCGAGTATAGCTGGAGACACATGATAGGGCTTAGGGCTGCTATTATTTATGGATCCCGAAACTGTAAAAGTCGAATAGTTCAGTTGTAAAACCACGAATATGTTAATTTATGTCGTTCTCTCGACATGATAAATCAGCAACTTTTTCCTAGCTGTGTAAAGAAACACTAGAACTTGAAATAAGGATTATATTTTGTCAGTATCACTGTTTTATCCTTTGTGAAACTCTTGTGTGTCGAGTTTGACAAATAAAAATGTAATAAAGAATTAACGTTTATTGAGATTTGAAATCACCAAATTTGTCGATACTGGTAACAGTGTTAAATCCCGTGCATATCAGATAATCCACATTTAGAATGTAATCGGTTTGTGTACGTTATGGCATGTATTCTTTTGACATAATAAAGGTACGGTGGTGTTACCCCACAGTTGTATCACTGATTGACATGTGCCATTTTTGTGTTGCGATTATATTGCGAGACAGTATTGATTTCAAAATACTGGAGCAAGTCGGAATCGCTGTTAATTCGCAATTTTGTTTATCGGTAAAGGGAAATTTTCACCTTTATACTATACTGCCCTGTTTTACAATTTATAAATGTTCTAGGTCAAGTATTTTTAGTTCCAAGTGATTCCATGGCAATTCCAATGTGCAATGCCTCTTAAGGATTCATTTCTTTGGGTGGTGTCTTACTCCTCATCACGTGACCGTCATTTTTTTTTTAATTTTAATTATGGAATATCAATGTAGTCATTCCCCATTTCCGTTCCTTGTTAGAGCATAGAGGAGCCCCAAAGGCATATTGCAGAAAGTGATGAATATACCAAAACATGAGCAGTGTGTACCTTTTATACAGGCCAAAGAAATGGCAGTCATAGAATACTTACTGCTTTTGGTAAGAGTATAGGGTACAATCCCATTTTTCCATATAAATTTTTCATCTGCATTGGCCTTTCTCTCAGCAACTGGACTGTAGATCATTTCTCGTTGCTCAGCAGTAAGTATCATATCGCCTCCCCGCAAGGTCTTCCCTTTTTCGCTCCTCTCTGTATTTGAAGTTATTGGGTTCATCTTTTCCTGAAATTATTAAAATAAAAAAAAGGCGGGATGACTTGCCATACCTAATTTGTCATTCTTATTGTCTTTCAATGGCGTGTTCTAGGTACGGAGAAACGATATCTTGATAGCCCTTTATTCCTTCCTCAAAGAATTTAGATGTGAAAATAACTACAGTTTACTCAAAGAACGAATGATGATCGGGCGAAAAGGGGGAAGGGGTCCGAAACACATTTTTTTCCAGGTTACAGAGTTAATTTCACCGATGCCACAGGTAACCAAAGGAAGAAGCCATGCTGAGGGAAGTGAGGCCAAAAAACGTGATTTGCAGCAGGTACTACTAACTAAAACCACAAGCAGTATTTTTGTAAAGTCCTTTAAGAACAATTTAGGGTTTTTGCATCCCTGTGAGCACGACAATGCAATAATAAAGTAACCATAAACAGGACGGAAAGCCAAATGAGCTCTAAATGTGATTAAAAAATACAGATGCAAACCTATTTGTTTTTAATATCACACTGCCTGAACGGAATTGAACCGAAAAGACTTCTACTGTGAGACCAAAATGAATCATTATGCTTGAGGGGTAGGACTCTGGCATTTGGTCTCAAAGGTCGGGGGTTCAATTTCTGTTCAGGCATTCTGATGTTTAAGGGCAAAAAGTAACGTAAATAGGTTCGCAGCTTTATTTAATAATAATAAAATAGCAGTGCAAGCAACAAAGTCAGTCGATCAGAACACTGCAATTCACACTAAACATTATAAACAAATAAACACGAATCGCTGTAAATTGTATAAAAGAAAGAAGAAAACAAGCCAAACAGCGAAAATCATACACTAGAAATAACGTAATATAGTAACACACGAGCAATTACGTTTCATCGGAGTGGCAAGAGGGGGGGGGGATTGAGGCTTAATGGCGCGTCGACAACTTGGAGTGGCAAGACCCGGATTCGAACTGGCTACCCAATTCTTCCCCAGACTCTTATCACCATGGCCACGCCTCCACTGGCATAAAGATGACTCACTGAACCCGTTACTAAAGTCACAAAAGTGACTAGGGCTTCATTCGACCGATAATGCTTGCGGCCGTAGGCATAGGAGAAGGATTCTCGGTCTAAAGGAGCAGTGGTCACTTCTGTGTCTTTAATAACGGGTTCAATGAATCATCTTTATGCCAGTGGAGGAGTGGCCATGGTGATAAAAACGCTAAGTCAATGATCTGGGGACAAATTGGGTAGCCAGTTCGAATCCGGGTCATGCCACTCCGACGAAACGTCAGTTCATATAGGTGGCTTACTTTACTACGTTATTTCCAGGGTATGATTTCTCTCTGTTTGGCTTGTTTTCTTCTTTCCTTTATAAATTATATTTATGAAGAATTCTCTTACACGATTTTTTAAATAATAGGTATTATTACGTTAACCTAGGGTATTTATAATTTATAGGTTCTTTTAGCATATTTATTTAAGATAGCGTATATTAAGGCATTTTCTAGAAAGTATAACTAAGTTATCTTTAATTTCCATAGAACATTAGGGTGTTTCTTTTGCAATAAGTGTTTATTGCTATGTTTGATTTGTTTTAATAAAAGTACAGGGTGGTCACAAATGATTCACCTCATTTTGAACATTTATTACTTAAAACATAAAAAAGCTACATGAATGCGGTTTGCTTCTTTACAAGGAACAACTCAAAAAGTTTTATGAAGCGCTGTTGCCAAAGCGTTAAGACCAGCATGCACTACGCGTGACGTCACTTCCTAAAAATGGAGTCTGCACAGCAGAAGGCGACGTGTGTTGTTTGGATGTGCGAAACAAAATCCGTTATTTCAGTACAAAGACAATTCAGAACGAAGTACGGAGGACAGACACCTACAGGACAGTCTATACGACGGTTGGTTGAAAAACAGGACGGGGCACCCCCTCACTGGGGCCTAGATGTGAGGGATTATCTCGACCAACAGTTTCCAGGACTATGGATTGGGAGAGACGCCCCACTCCCCTGGCCCCCCACGTTCCCCGGACATAACCCCTTTAGATTTCTTCTTGTGGGGGTACGTAAAGGACATCGTATTCAGAACAAAAGTAACGGATATTATTGAATTACGCGAGCGAATAACCAATGCCATAGCCACTGTCACTCCTGAAATGTTGCTGAACACCTGGAGGGAAATCGAGTACCGATTGGATATTTTGCGCGCTACGCAAGTGGCCAATGTAGAAGTGTACTGACATGCGAAACTGTATGTATCATAAAACTTTTTGAGTTGTTCCTTGTACAGAAGCAAACCGCATTCATGTAACTTTTTTATATTTTAAGTAATAAATGTTCAAAATGAGGTGAATCATTTGTGACCACCCTGTACTTTAAGGTCGCAATCCATATGTCCTCTGATGCCACACAAAAATCGCCTAAAGAACAAAATGAAACTACATTTTTATTGAGCAGTGAAGAACTGAGAACGACCGTATACAGTGGAAGGTATATAATATAGTATTTTGCACTAGTTAATTGTCCTTACAAAATTTGAGAAATTAAACACAAATCCTTATTGATCACGCATTGAATTACGAGTAACTAGAAAACCAGTTTTTGCTGCCATTAGGATGCTATAGATCAATATTTGCAACCAGTAATTTGGCTGAAAGTATCATGAGACCTTTTACTACCAGTACGTAATTTAGAGAATTTAAAAAAAATCATATTCGTAGGTCAGGTAACGTTTTGATCTCCCATTCGCTTTAGTGTAATAGGGACCCAAGCAACCAATCCGTTTTGCTTAGTGTGATTCACTGGAATTCCCAAGGAGCTTCCCATGGAAACAACTGTTCGTTGCTGGACTCAATTTTCTTCTGATGTGCCTGGAATTACGTCCTTGACTTTGATGGGAAGAATATAATACTTTCAAAAAAGTTTAACTTTCGAATTTAAATTTCTTGTACTTAGTTTTGTTAACTACTTCTATGTTATTGTGTAATACGTATCTATGTGAATATCAGTAGTCAACAAGTTTCCCGCCATATTTTCAACCAAGCGTGGCGGTTGCTCACACCTACCGACCAACACACTTGATGGCCGAATTAAGCTACATCATTATTAAATACCTTGGAAATAATTACCCATTACAGAAAATCTTAGAACTGGATAATTTAACAGAAAATCTCTCCTCAACATCCCACTCCCCATAAGTCTCCTCCACCCCGTTGCATTACTGTGCCATATGTTGAAGGTGTAACTGAACTCCTCTGCTCCTTTCTCCATAAACAAGAATGGGTAGCATGAATCGTACTAATCACAAAATCCCCTTTCGGAAACCAATACAAAACGAATTCAAACTTTCAATCCACCTCAGTGAGGGCACAAAGAAAAATGTTAATACAAAGCAATATACATGTCCTATCAACCAGGCCAAACTTCAGGAAATTTGTGTGCCTTAAAATTCCAATTTATTTCTATTTATGTCTATTTCCATACCTGAGAAGTGAGTATCTTGCAGAATTTTTTTTTTCAGTTGTATATATTCTTTGATGCAGTTTTCTTTTGTAAATATTTCATCAAAATTTAAATTTGTGCAAGTTCCATAATGTTTGACTATCCTGGTATTTTTGTTTTTATTGATTCTTGGTTCATTTATCTCTATTTGACCGTTTTTTTTATTTTTATTTTGAACAAACCATTCATTTAGTAAATTAAAGTCTTGAAGCATTAATTTGTCATAGTGATAATGGATTGATATAATCATTGCATTATCTGCACTTAATAGAATTTTTGTTTTTTCCAGGTTATCTGTTATGTGTCTTGTATACATTAAAAAAAATGGACCCCCAATACAAAACCTTGTGGAACTACAAATTTTGTGTCGAATACGTTACTATTTACTCCTTGCACTTGTACTGTTCATTTTCCTATATCTAAATAACCAATTATTGTATTGTAAATTTTTCCTCTTGGTTATAATTTTTTGTAAATTTGTCAAACGTATGAAATGCTGTCTATAAGTCTACTAGTACAACTCCAATAAAATTCCCATAACTCAAAAGTAAATTGTACATTTCTTCGTTTTATATCCATGCTGTTTATTGCTTTATAGTTTTGTTTTGTTCAAAAAAACATGTTATTTTTTTTGCAAAAAGTGCTCTATTGTTTCGTCTCCTACAGTGTTCTATTGTTCTTTAACTGTTTTTGTCCGTTTTAGTCTTCTGTACAGCTTACCGGCTGAGAAGACTACTGCAACGACTTTGTCCTTCCATCCGTCTGTCGCTTTTTTAAGATGGAGAGGACATGATACGCACCTTTAAATTCAGTGACCAATAGTTAGTTAAAAAACACGGCAAAATAAACCATCGTTGCTTCCTTATAGCCAACAGCATTTCTCTACATAACTAAATGAAATAACAACATTTGATCGTAGAATTTATATCTAAGGTTAACACTCAGCCGCAAAAAACAAAAGAATTTAACTTAGTTAAAAATAATCTCGTCGCATTGTTGTGTTAATGAGTAGGCTTACCGGTGAACCAAATTCTCTATTAGGCCTATCCGTGACTTACGAAATAAAAATTTCAGTTAAAAAATAGGCCTAAAGACTGAATATTATGCCGAAAATCATATTACCACGGCAATGTCAAGTTGCTACGAGTCGATGCTAGTTTTATCAAATAGCACTGTATCATAACTTCTCATCGATTGCGTCTCTCCCATCACTTTGCTTAATACCACTGATCTATATATGTTGCTGCGTTACTTCGAACACTGTTAACTGTGTGCCAGGAGGCGTACCGTGTTACACAAATGAATAGGCTTACTGTCCGATCCACGTCCCCGTTGGCTGTTATTATGAAATAAAATCGGCATGTAAATAACTAAAATTACCCAAAAATCTCACAATTATGCCTAAAATCTAATATAGGTATAAAACTTGACACATTTTTAACCGGCAATTGTAATGGTTACTGCTTTTAGATAACATAATAAAATATCGCAGTTACAGTGCACGATAGAGGTGTTTGCCTGTACATATTTGGAAGTAGCAGAAGTGTACAGAAGATCAGTTGCGACTAGGTAGGTGCTGCAGCCGCTTCTTTATGACTTTTTTGTCTACCGGCAATTTACTTTAATTTTCTTTTAATATGCCTGGTTAAATGTCCTGATCTATGATTGCATTTATTATTTACAAATGGCTTTTGCTCTACTCAGTTCCAGTTGTGCATCTGTTCATTACTTGGTTAATTAAGGGTATTACTTCTTTTTTCGTCGGAATATTCAATAATAATTGGTTTTAGTGAGTCATATTTTTTATTTGATCTTTCCTTTAGTCCTCTATAGAAATTAGCTTTTTATTCTTCTGTACATCAGAAACGACTGAGAAGTCTATTACAAGGACTTTATACGTCCATCTGTCTATCGGACCCTCTGATAGACCTTAATTAACCTTAATTAGCTAAGTAAAGAACATATGTGCAACTGGAATTGAGAGAGCATATAAAAAACTAAAGAAAATAGAACAAAATTCATTTGTGAAATAATAAATGCAATGATAAACCAGAACATTTGTCCAGATATATTTAAAACAAATTCAAGCAAATGGCTGGTAGACAAAAAAGTAATAAACATGCGTTTGCAGCGACTACCTAGTCTCAACTGTGTTCTGTACATTTCGCTGCTTCTGAATATGTACAGACAAACACCTCTACCGCGCACTGCAACAGCGATCTTTTATTATATAATCTATAAGCAGAAATCATTAAATTGCCAGTTAAAAATGTGGTAGGTTTTAGACCTATAATAGATTTTAGGCATAATTATAAGCTTTTGGGCCCAATTTTAGTTCTTTACATGCCTATTTTTTTTCGTACTCCAACAAACTGTGTACACCATTGCAAACTGCGACCAAACATTAGTTAAAAAACACGGCAAATTAAAACATTGTTGCTTGCTTACGGCTAATAGGCTTCTCGACATAACTCATTCAAATCATAACATTTGATAGTCGCATTTAAACACTACAGGAAAACACGGGACCGTAAAACAAAAGGATTTAACTAAATACAGATGCAAACCTATTTACGTTGCCTTTTGGACTTATATGTCAGACTGCCTGAGCGGTGAATCGAACCCAGGACCTTTGGAACCAAAGGCCAAGGTCCTACCGCTGAGCCAGACTGACATGGCCAAA
>JAHWFP010064310.1:124468-143575 GCA_023313725.1 Lithobius niger
ATTCTGTTTATCTCATTCGCCACATTTACTAAGATTCACCTGTAAATCACGATGTTACTGATCGCCCATAACTCTACAACGAGGGGGGGAGGAAGGGGAGGGGAGACAGATAGGAACCTAACACCAAAAACGAAAAAAAATTCTCCAGAAAAATTTCTGAGGGAAAATGTGGGTTTTTAGAACTTGCCCATCCTATTTTCACCTACTTTATGAACTTTCACCACTTTAATCAAAACCCACAGGCACCACCAATGCTGTAGCTTACCGATGGAAAAATATAACCATATTAACCACTAAAGCAGATATATTGAAAGGCAGACAACGAATTAGTTAGACTAAGTTAAGAATTTGTTAACATAGTTAACCAACCATTTCGTGCGTTGGAATTTAATTTAGGCATCACACGGCACTAACTCGAACTCACGGCTTCATGAAAAGAGAAGTTTGGTGTTGAACGTCAGTGGTTGTCTTGATTTTTACTCGAGACATGGGTTTAGCCAAGGTCGAGGCGAACTGTCAGAGGACACAACTACGTTCGTCTTGAGGATTTCCTGTGAACGTGGGTTTTGGCAGCGAGTGAGAAAATCCTTGGTGTTTAACAGTAACGGTTGTCATGATTTTCACTCGAGACGTGGGGTTAGCTACCATCGAAACGAGCATCAGTGTGGACTGCCACAGTCGTTTTGGTCTTCATTCGTGATGTGGGGTTGGTCACGGTCGAGACGAATGGCCCGAGATGAAGACGTTGCCTTTCTTGAAGACTTAACTCAATTTGGGTTCTAGTCACGAATGAAACGAGTATCAGTGTAGACAGCAATGGTCGGTCCTAATCTTCACTCGAGACGTGGGGTCAGCCACGGTCGAGATGCAGGAAGAGGAGGGAGCGTCATCCGTTTAACTATTCACTCAAAACGTGGGTTTTAGCCACGATTGAGACGAGCACTGGTGTGGGTTGCAATAGATGTCTTGATTTTCGCTCAAAACGTGTGGTCTGTTACGGTCGAGACAACCTGCCAGAGGTGAAAACGTCATCCGTCTTGACTCTTCACTCAAAAAACGTGGGTTATAGGCACGAACGAAACGAGCATCAGTGTGGACAGCAACTGTTGTCTTGATTTTTACTCGAGACGTGGGGTCACCTATGGTCGAGACAAGCAGCCAGAAATGAAATGGTTCCGCCTTGACACTTCACTCAAAACGTGGGTTTTACCATGAATGAGACGAGCTTGAGTGTGGACAGCAACTATTGTTTTGATTTTTCCTCGAGACGTGGGGTCGGCCACGGTCGAGACAAGCTCCAAGAGGTGCAAACGGCTTCTTCCTGACTCTTCACTCAAAACGTGAGGTTTAGCCACGCATGAGACGAGTATCAGTTTTGACAGCAACTGCTGTCTTGATTTTCACTCGAGACGTGGGGTCAGCAACGGTCAACGCAGGCAGCAAGAGGAGTAAAGGGCTTCCGTCTTGACTCTTCGCTCAAAAAGTGGGTTTTAGCCACGATTTTCACTCGAAACGTGGGTCACCACGGTCGTGACAAGCAGCAAGTGGTGAAAACGGCTTCTGTCTTGACTCTTCCCACAAATGTGGTTTTTTAACCACGAATGAGACAAGTGTCAGTGTGTCAGTGTCAGTGTGTCTTCACTTGATTTTCACTCGAGACGTTGGGTCAGCCACTGTCGAGACAAGCAGCAAGAGCTGAGAATAGCACTCGTCTTGACTCCTTACTCCAAACGTGGGTTTTGGCCACGAATGAGATAGGCATGTTGATAGCTACAGCCGACTAACTGTCCGAGGCAAACTGGCTCAGTTGAAAATTGTGAGAATCTGCATCCATGATATGAATTCATGTGGTGTCACGAGACGAAGACATTTGTCTTGATTCTTGACTAGATTGTTTAAACTGATGCAGCTGTAGACATTATAATTACAATAAATCTTTTTAATTACTTTTGTTGGAAAATATACATCTTCATCTTTCATCTAAGCCGAATCATATACATTTATCAGCATAAGAAGGGATACTGCAGCAGTTTAAAGATGGAACATAAGGTTCACCGCAAAAATCACAGCAGTGCAATGTAGATAAAGTTCCGTAGCTTAGCTCCTAATTTATGTAAATCATTATAATTACTTTTATTTTAAGCCCAATTATGTCAGGGGATCTTCATTAGAACTACCAATTTAGCCGTTTAAAATCAGGAATTATAAATCACATATATGCTGTTATAAGTGTAGCATACATAATACGGCCTAATAGAACTTAATCAACGATTTTCAGTCACCACTTGCTCTTTATTTCATCGACTTGGCAGTATAGGGTATTAGATGGTGTTCGAGTTCTGAGAAATAACAATACCTCACACAAATATTTTCAGAAATTTTGATTTTACCTTAAAATATTTCTAGATTTACACCTTTAAAATAGTAAATTCACTGCAAAACACTGCTTCATCCCCAGAACATCTGGGGACTCTTTTGATTCCTTAATCTGGTGACAACATAAATTTATACTGCAAGTTTCAACCCTGGCCGAATTTACGTATTTTTCACATTCACTTCTGGTCTATTTTTACTGTACTGTAAAGTCATGGAAAAATAAAAGTCAAATTCAGCCATACAATTTCACGGATTTGTAACAACAATAAAACTCACTTTGCAACTTTACTTTCGCTATGATTTAATTAAAAATTGAAATTGGGTGAAGCACGGAGGGACAAACTAAACAACTATGTGGTAGTAGGAGTTCAGTATTTTGCTTCTGTGCAGCCTTGATACATCAAACTGAATTCGGAAATAGAAATTATAGGTGTTGAAAGTATAGGTGATTACAACAAATACGTAGATTTATCTAAGAGGCAAAGGCAAAGTAGCAGAATATTTAATATTCGGTGTGTTTAGTTGTGCACAGATGAAAACTTCGAATGCCAAACAATAGGCATGGCTAATCAACTACACAAAAATTTAGGAACGTAGTAGTAATTAATGTTCTGTTAATGTGAACCATATTTTCCCAAGTATGAGAACAACTTTTTTGAAAAACTCAGCGTGTTGGTGTACAACAGAAAAAGAATGTGTCACTTCTTTAAAATGGTTTTAAATGTGTCACTGGTCGAGGAGTAATTCTTGGAGGATCTTAGCATCCATCTTCACAATAAGCAAAGGCCAAAAATATAATTAAACACTGTATTAATGTATTACTTGAAGATCATTTAACTTTTATGTGCATAACTGCCATGATGGCAAAAGCAAAATAACATGGACGTGTTACAACAGCAAACATTATGCATGGAAGAATGCCTAACAACTTTCCAAAAGTAGGTCTACGAAATATTGAGTCAACCCGAAATTAATAAAAACATAGAGCGCCATGCAGTAACGCCAAAAAAATATTTATCCTAAATTTACAAGAAATCCAAACGCCAAAATGACGAGTAAATAAATGCTGATGCTAATAACAGAGGGCGAACTGGTATACTTGTTTAAAGAATGTACCTGTACTAAACGAAGTATGCACAGACTTTTGGTTTTAATAATATCTTGCAGATATACTAAATATGAACAAGTGCAACCTCCAATCGTTGGAGGAAGAAAGATTACACGCAATAGACTCGATTAGCTCGTAGCCTTTCCAGTAAGAGATCCATTTACTCGACGTAGCTACGATATGCAAAGTGTTTTACCTGTTAGAAGCCGCCATTGACATTCTGGCAATTATAGTTCTTACCTGAACTGCAACAACTGAAATAATTGTGGAAAGGATCAAAAGAATCTTCATGTTTAGTAAGCAGTGGAGCACTGATACTGAAGCTACAGGACCGTAGCCTTATATACAGATTACACAACTGGATTTACAAATTAATAGCTAAAATACCAGATGTTCACAAACATTATTGGCCGGAGCAATTAAAACTTCTTTACTGCTGAAAACCGGACGACTTGATTACTAATGGAAATAAAAAATTCCTTCTAAAATTCAATTTGACGTTTTCATATCTTTTTCCTAGTACAATTCCAGAAATTCAGTAGTATTAGTAAAGTAAAAGATAAGTGAAAGGATAGTTTCTGTAAAAATACAAATAAAATCATGTTTGCCGGTTTAATTTCATGGATGGAGGAATCTCACTGGGTAGTGCTTGTAAGTTGATTTCAGTATTAAGGCATTCTTTTGAATATCGGTAATTTTCATTGATTTTTTTTAATAATGATAATTGTGTATATTGATTTACATAGGCATAAACAACTAGTGAGCAAAAGAAAAGGGGAGAAATGTTGGCGAGGTCTAGTTTCAATTATTTTTATAGTGCAGAAAATTTAAAAAAAATTTAAATTGTCTTCCCTTGTTCTGACCACATATTCCAAATAACGCTACGAGTGTACAAAAGTGAATTAACAAACAATAATTTAACTATTACTCGAGCAAACATAAATCGACCTGTTCAATTACAATAAAAACTATAAACTAGTATTTCTGTGGATGGTAGACATCGATCGCCCGAACTCTTCACCCTAAAAAACTTACATGTGCCGTTCAGACGTATTTGAATGAATACATCTACCCAATTTTAGTTTCGATTGCTACTTAAATATTCATTACTATAAATTTTAGCATTGTTATTCTCAAATGATTTTTCCCTCTAGAGATTTAATTTTGAATAAGCCTATCCCAAGTTCCCTAATCCTGATGTACGGGCCTGCATTTCCCTCCTACTATATAAGCGCCAAATGCATATTCCAGGCATTTCTTATGCTGTAGCAGTTGCTCTGGTGGTTTGTGCGCTCCGACTCCCTCTACAGTGCATAAAATGTACCATTTGCAAAAGATAAAAAGAAGAATAGCAAGATGGTGAAAGAAAATGGTGGCAAGAAGAAGACCCATCACGGAAGAGTCGCTCTCTGCCCCTGGCTTCCCATGCAAGCCCCATCACGGCGGCAGTCCATCTACCCCTGGAACGCAGGTTTCTACATCGCCGTCTCACAAGGCTGGTCCGTCCGGGCATTCTCTTTCTGGTTCCACAGCCGATCAAGTGAGACTTTCTTGCTGGGATCTGCAAAAGTGATCGACCGTCACGACGAAATTGAGGTCCAAAACTACAAGCGAATGAAACGAAATTGAAAGGACAAATTTTCTGTCCGATGAGAACCAACAGCACTCACCCGACATCCACATATCACCATGCTCATCTCCCCTATCGTTGACCGTCCTAAACTGCGCACTTGTCAACACGCCGATGGCAACCACCGATCCTCCACACATGCCTGCGGATGCCGAAGTCGAACCATCGTCATCAGAGACAAAGTCTCTTCATGAACCTTGTGATCATTATTTTGTCGTATACACTGAATTATCACCAAAGCAGTTTTGACTGTAAGTCAGAACTTGGAACCAGTCCACGCTTCTTTCTCGAAGGTCGTACTGGGGTCTGAAGCTGACCACCAAAGCTGTAGCACTAGTTGCTACAACTTGAACTCACATGACTGAAGTAAAAATTTTCCATGTTCTAGTTGAGTGCTAAAGCTCACTAAGGAAGCAAGAACGCATAAGAAACCATCTCATGGCGAACCTGTGGACTTTTCGATAAATTCGACAAAAAGACTTCAACATCATGCGTTGGAATCGATAGCAAAACTACATCCTGCTGTTGCTGAAGAAGACCCACTGACTTAAAGAAGATATCAACCAGCTATTCTAGCGAGCAAAGGCCAACAAACGAAAGGCTCCCGCTCTTGGCCCAGATCGATTTTTACCACCCGTCTCTGATACCAAGTGGGTACCAACATCTGCAAGTGCATAAACCAAATATTCGGCAACATGTCACTCAAAATTCGAAGCAAAAAATTTCCCACCACACAGCCCATGCAAGTAGCAGTGATCTCCAAGTAACGTCAGCTGTTCTCAGTCTTCAAGCCTCTCATCCCATTTTCATCATCTTCTGGGGCCTTCCTCCTCTAGATGGAGAAATGGCCTCAACAATGGCAAAGCAAAAGACAACGACAGTGGGATCACAAAGTCAGGAAGTTATAGCCATACGAAAAGTAAATGCAGCATGGGTGGCAAAATAGTGAAAGACGACAAGAAAAGATGATAGGACAAACGAAAGACAAAGAAATACTAAAGAGGAAAACAAAAGAGCGGAAAAAGAACAAAAAACAAAAGGTGAAAGAACAAGGAAACGAAAGACGGAAAAGCAACAAACAGGAAAATAGTAAGGACAGAGTGAGTGATGTAAGAGCGAAAAACGAAAGACGCAAAAGTGAATACCGTAGTATTTTTAACATTATAATGTAGTCATTCTTTCGTAGGATATTTGTTTATTTTGTTTGTGTAATAGGTTCCTACGTTGATATATTTTTAACAACACCTGTCTTGTCTTAGTTATTAATTTAAATATGTGTGCCTTAAAATTCCACTTTATGTCTATTTCCATTCCTGACTATCTTGCTGAATGTTTTGCAGTTGTATACATTCTTCCCTGCTGTTTTCTTTTGTAAATATTCCATCTAAATTTAAATTTGTTTAAATCCTTCAAACAAGTTATTCTTAATAGCTTCACTGCATGTCTTCGGAATCTTTAGCAAAGAAAGTGCCGTAACAATACGGGGTACAGAAAGAGGTTTTCTTACCAAGACAAAAAAGTGTGGTGCGTTTTCCACAAAATTGAAAATTGGTTTCCTGAAGCATGCATACGTTCAATTACACATGAGGGGGAGGGAGGAAGGGATTGGAAAGGTTTACTGCATGTGAGGAAGGAAGTGAACATAGTATTTTTCACTCATTTGGACAAATACTTTCCCTCCTCCAATACATGCTTGACATGACCGATAATAAAATGAATCATCCTAACTAATTCCCTTTGCTTTAAATAATAAACTTTGCTTAAACCATTAATCTGTCTTGCCCCTCTCCTCCCCACTCAAGGACACATTTACAGATACCATCCTTTAAATGTATGCATGCTTCAGGAAACCACTTTCCAATTTTGTGGAAAACGCACTACAGTTTTCTGCCTAGGTTAGAAAACCTCTTTCTATACCCCGTCTTCGTAAAACACTTTCTCTGCTTGACATCCTGAAGACATGCAGTGAAGCTATTAAGCTCACATGTTTGAAGTATAACTCCACCCTAATGGTCTGATTTTCATTCGTTTTTTTGCTTTAGCGTTGGTTCACGGTTCTCTACAACATTTCAATTTACACTGATAGCATAGGAAGTACGGTGTAGAAGTTAGGGTCGTGATGACCTTGAACAGATGGTGCAAGGTCAGCCATGATCACATGTGCCGATACCATACCTTCACCATACTACTCATCCACGTAATGTCATTTCGATTGTGCACATGGGGAGAAACGGTGAGCACAGATCCATACCTTTCTGAATCACCCTGTATAATTTGATTGGTTCACAGCATATTGATAAGTAAAGCAATCGATATTAAAGTGCCTTACCTGAGAATTGTCTGAACTTTTCTGTTTTGTATGAATAGTTGATGCCAATATATCAAAAGATTCCCAACCGTGTTGAAAAATATAAAAAAACATCAACCTGTGCAAAGAAGCCAGTCTTCAACCCAAATGGGCAGGCAGCCCATCTCCATAAATAAAATAAAAAAAACTGGGAAATGCAAAATTTCGGAACACCAATTTTTTTATTTGCTGTGCATATAGGCCTGGGCCTAACCAAACGGCCTCGAACTGTTTTCACCATAACTTCGTCAATTCTTCATGAATTTCAATTCTGTGTTGGCCAGATTCCAGAGAACACTTTTTTTCTACACTCCTGCAGGAACACATTATTTAAATTCGACTTCAACGACCTTTTAAATCACTTTTATCGACACCGGAAGTCACTCGTTTACCGAAGACGCACACGGCAGCACGAACATTTCTGCATTTGTAATTAAATTATTTTTAAGCATAATGCCACCTAGCTTATTGTTTTATCTATTAATATTGTTCTGCGACAATTAGCTATTCTTCTTCTATATTTTTTATTAGTGGTAAACTCCGGAAAAGTACCAAAAACTATGTTAAGCCGATTTGCACTCACTTCGTTTTTCAGCTTTAAGCAAAAAAGCCAGCCACGTAAACTGAAGTCTTCCACTTTAAAACCAAATTGCTCATGGTTAATGAATAATTTTGGTCATTCAGCATCCTTTGCTTTAAACTTTAAGTTGGACTGTTTAACTTTATTAACCACAGGCGGTAACAGTAATTGCTCCATCTGCAGTAATGCTGCTTCACCCATTTCACCAAATCTAATTAGTACTACCGTCTATAAATCTTGACCTAGCAGGTGCTCACTTCTTTGAACTTTGAATGACGCATCCAGCAATCAATGATATTACTGCAAAAAAAACAGGCATGTTAAACAAGATGGCATAGTATATTAAATTTGCATCCGTTTTTAAAACATGTTTGGCATCTTACAGTAAAATGTTATTGCCTTTTTTAAGTAAGATTCTTAAAATTTTGCTTCCGATTTTAAAATGTTTTCGCCATTTTAGAATTTTGGCATTTTAAAGATAGATGCTTTGGTAGGCATCTTATATATCTAGCATCTTATAATGCTACATCTTATTACTACGAAGTCCATTAAAACTAAAACATGTTATTTTCATTTATTTATAATCTTAGGAGTTCGGTTCTGACAGGCTCGGCATTTTAGCTGCAAAACAGCCTAGGAAAAGGAAGTCTAAATCATGAGACATCTTATCCTTATAACCAGACTGAGTATCAATGTAGGTCAACATTGTGTTACGGACGTGTGAATGTATACTCATGTTCCTTAGCCACACCAGCCTAATGCAGCGTTTACAAACGTTATGGAAGTCAAAATAGTTTGCTACGTTTCGTGAATTGCATTGATGTCTTACTATTTATGTAGGTGGTTCACAGGCTGTGTATGAAGAATAAGACCATTTAATTTTTTTAAAACGTGACTATGGTTTCCCTATAGATTAGCACAATTATTATTTTCATTCCGGGTAAGATACATCAGCAAGTTAGTTCAGAGTGATTTTTTTAGTGGTCAACATCATCTGTATGAAAATGAAACCAGAGGGATGGTAATGGTGTAGGTCGTGTGATGAAAGCGGTTACGGGAGACAGGTATATTTTTTTGTCAACACTAATTATACTTAATGTATAAGTAAAATGCACTTTTAACGTATTATTGGAGTAAAAAAATCACGAGTAAAAAAAGTTAAAAATTCCTGCTCTGTTTGCATTCAATCAGAATACGTGAAATTTTAAGTGAAATATTTCACAAGGTCAAAATAATTGTGCGTAGTGTTGACCAAAAATAATTTAACCATGTAAAACACAGCAACTTATTTACTGTCCAACTCAGAAAACTGCCACCTTAGAATGTTGGCAACTTAACTTCGTTACCAAATTAATACATTGTGCCATTTTAAAACGATCGTATCTTTGCTTGTTTTACAACTTAAAATAAATTAACATGTTAATATGTTGGCTACTTTAGCATGTTTAGCAGCTTAAACTGGTTGACCTCTTAAAAAGTTGCTGTCTTTGACATTTACCACACCTAAATAAATTGCAATCTTACAATTTTGCAACGTTTTCTCTTTTTGCAACTTAAAAAATAAATCATCTTCTTGCAGACATCTTTTACTGCGTCAATTTTTCAAATAAAAACTATGGGGTCCTAAGCAGCTAAACATCTTAAATTATTAATTTTGTATGTTTTCCATCTTATAATAAAATGAACCTTTCGTTTAATGGCATCTTAAAATAAACGAGTCTGACATTATAACGCATCTTAAACTGGTGGTATCTTAAATCGTCAAAGCACAGATCCATTCCATCTTAAATTAACATGGGTTTACGATTTTCTGGAGGATGGTCAATCAAAACAACTGGATTTCAGATTCATCTCATGAATTTAAAGATGCTTAGTTTTTACAGTGTGAATTCACTCTCCTGGTGGGCGAGAGCCAATCAGTAGGCCCAGAGCCAGGATAGCTCTCCTCCACGTCCACGCTTTGGTCAACTGGATTCGATCCTCTTGTATAAAACCCCAGCATTGTAAATAATTGATAAAAATCTCTTCTGCATTAATGGTAAATACATGCATCTTGAGGCCTTCCCCCTCTCCCCCCCCCAAAAAAAAAATATTTTGTTGAACTGTTTTTTTTGTATGAAATTAAAGTCATCAAAATCAATTTTTATTTTGGGTGGGGAATGACAATATGTGTGTGATACCTAGGTGGTAAATCTTAAGTATGCCACTGAACCCCCGGTGATGATTGTTAAATGCCTCAAAGGCATCATATGTGAAACCGTTGTCTAATGCATAAAGGAGGATCATTCGTTATTGTACGAAACATAGATAAATAAATATATCTACAATATATACAAATTTTGAATGTACAATTGTACATAATGTAAACATCACTCTTCACAAAGCACTACGGTTAAGAATTGTGAATACTACAACCATATCTTAATGCATACTATACCATAAGTTTTGTAACTGATGAAATTAACTGATACAAGGGGGGGGGGAAAGTGTTTGCTCGGGAGAAAGTGTTTGCCGCCGTGTTGGTTCCTTCCCATAGGTAGTCCCAGAGTGGGAAAAGAAAGAGAAATATTACGCTTTAAATATTTTATAGTGGTGCTTGGGGCAAGGTAGTGTGATGGTTTGCACAACCGCCTTGCGTGCAAGAGGTCCCTGGTTCGAGTTTGACCTCAGCCACCCCTGGCATTTTCGGGAAAAAAATGGTCCTGTTTAATGTACTCATGTCAATTGGGCCATGTGACAGATCCTAAGAATTTCCGAGTGTTATTACCTAACAAACAAACTTGTGCCCCTCGCTTTCTGGAGCCATGGTTTCCACTGGGAGAGCCACAAACCTCCAGGACTCTCGGCACCTTCTTTTCTGATCACCTTCTATTTTGAGCAGAATATCTATTCAGCATATTTTATCGTTCTTTTCCTATTCTACTCGTCACCTGGTAGTAGGTGCAGCTACCACTGAAGCTTTCACAAAGCAACTCCCTGAATGGGTTGGAAAAATTGCTTTTGTGTGAGGAGTACCTGGTTCGCAGTGTGCAAGTTCAAAAAGATAAAGAAAATGTTCGTTGGTCTATTAGGTTTACAAACATAAGGCAAACCCTTCGTGGCAATAGAATGGTGGAAACCGTTTGTCTCGATCTGGTACCATTCCGGAGTTTAAAAAGGTGACAAACGGATGGATAAACAAAGTCGTTGCAGTATTCGTCTCAGCCGTTTCGGTTGTACTGAAGTCTAAATCGCAATGAAATTGGAATCACTAGATTTGTATCTGTCCAGGTAAGCATGTAGGCTGTTAAATAGAACTAGCTGAAGCCAGTGTAATGCATGGGGTTGTTGGATGCACCGTTGGCAATAAAAATTTTATCTAGAGAGTAGGGGACTTTCTCTCCACTCCTTCCCCAGATGTGTGCTCTCTCCTTTTCCTCCTATGTAAGTGCCCCATCCCCTGTCGTTTTTTTTGTGTTGAATTTAGGTTACGGTAACAAAAGTTTTTCAGCGGTGACAACATATGCCACCCAGTGCTATGCCCAATGGGTTGAATGGTATACAGTATGATGCTTTAGCGCTTTCCTGACCCACTCACTCCACCCCTTTTCACATATCCAATAGCAGATGTCCATTATGATAAAGATAATCCCAAAGGTAAACTTGGATTAACGTTAGTTACTTGGTGTAATAGTATGATAACCTCCTCAGAAATACTCGCAGATTCGCCGTGTTCAGACTCCATCGAAAAGAAGAAACGGATTGGGAACAAACCAACACTGATGGTAACGAGTTCCACGATTTGACAACCTGTACCGTAAAGGTGGAGGCGCGAACAATAATATTGTTGGATGATGTGATGCAATAGCCCATTGAATACTGTGTCTGGGTTTCAAACCGGTGATGCCGACACAGGAGTGCGTAATTTATTGCTGTTGGGTGGTGATACACCTATTACGCAAGTTGTGCCTGGTGCTGCTAGTGATAATCATAGTTTGAATAACAGTGTTACATCTCATTACCTGTCACCACCATTCTTACGTGACGCTCGTTTAACATTGCCCAATATTTGTGATAATGTTACTAACTCTTAGCCATCATTTGATTCTGTGTTTCATTGGGTATCTAGTGACCTTTCGATTGTTATTTAAAAATTGTTATTTAAGGTTTGTGGGAAGCAGGAACCGTAACTTCAGCACAACGAGCAGCTCCTACCTGATTACTCGCAAACATCGATGCAAACATCGATCCAGAAGACAGCTTGTTCTCGTGCGAATGACGTGGTTCTCACTTTGGCAAAAATTGTACAACTGTTGCGATGTGTTGACAACGAATGTAAGTCATCTTCTCACACTACTTCTACCAATTTTTTTCGGCATTGGAGGTGTAGCGTTACATTGGATGCGAGTCAGCCACCATCAGTTGACACAGCGATACCAACAGTGCCTAGTTTATGTGGTGCCACACAAAAGAATGGCGCACCTATTGTTGGTTTGAATGCTGCCATGCAGCACTGCTTGTTGCAAAAATTGTTGGTTGAGGTTAGTAGGAATCCTGTGTTTCATTGGGTATCTAGTGTATCTTTCGCTGCTGATTACAGCTGGTTCTTGTGCTAATGACGTGGCTCTTGCTTTGCCAAAATTGTATTACCATTTACAAGTGTGCATCACGAATGTAAGTCCTCTTCTCACACTACTACTACCAATGTTTTTCAGCGTTCGAGGTGCAGCGTTACATTGGATGAGTGTCATCGTCCATCAGTTGACACGGTGGTACCAGTGGTGCCTATTGTTAATTTATGTCGCGCCACACAAAATAGTAACGCACCTATTTGTGTTTTGCTTCAGCACCGCCCAACCCATTCACACCGCCTATTGCATCGATTGTGTTACAAACTGCACATATTTTATCTACTAGTTAAAATGGAGCATGGCCCCGCGGCTCCTTTACAGGTGATTGATTGTACTTCGTTATCACTGGTTGTGGAGCTGCCTTCTAAAACGGAGAACGGCCAGTCTTTAAATACTTTGACATCTCAGAAATTGCATACTGTGCCTCAGAAATTTTTGATTGCTCTTCAAATAAATTCGAAAGCATTTCTACTATCAGATGAGTATGTTTTAACAACAATCATACCACTTGCTCCTATTTCCCATGCAGAAAAATGGTTTCGTTTCGCCGGCGCATTTACCACCTGGGAAGAATTTTTAAATGATTGGAGTTTGAGGGTGCTTATTAAAAGAATCAATTGTTTTGAGAACTACAATTACATAGACAGCACGCAAATGAGAATTTGGGTCATTTGATTTGCTGCATCAGTGGTTATTATGATCGATTGATCCAAAAGCTTCTAAAGCCCTTAAAATGCAGCACGTAATTGATCAGGCCCATCCTGATTTTAGAGCACTTTTGTGGAATAAGAAATTCACTTAGTTAAAACATCTTGCGGAAGAGGATTCCGAACTTTGAGAATTTTTACTTAAGCAGCGCTTGTATAAAATTTCTCCTCCGGCTGAATATAGTATTCAGCCAGGCTTATCATAGAAGCCTCCATCTCGCCCACATGACAACCAATGTGAACGGCACCAGGAAGAGGTGACCTATGACCACAATCCAGTTCAAGCTTCTGCATCTTCACATGATGTTGGTCTGAGCCTATCCTATGATGTACCGCCTTGTTCTATGCAGCATTTAGACCCTTGGGGTTATTACGGTCAGAAGTATTTAGTGCCTCACATATTAAACATCGTGCAGCGTCCTGCTCTGCCTCCACGGCCCGTGCCGCATCCCCAACATCAGAGGAATGACCTTTAAGAAACACCAAAGTTTCTCCACATCAACAGAAAAATCTATTACATACCATGAGTGCGGTATGGAAGGTCACTACCGTCCAATGTATCCAGACATAAAGTCAAAAAACGGGCATGGCGGCCTCTGGCAAAATGATGACCGGAGGCCATAGGACGATGAAGGATTGGGAAGTGAGAGTTGGATAGAGAAGTTATGAAGTATGTATCCATTTCGGCTTCTAATCAGTGAAAAGGAGTGGATGCTGAAAATAAATATTGTATCTGTGGGAATACGAATGTACCATTTACTTAGGAAGGACGTTGTCTCCTCTTAGCTAACCCGAAAGCAGACGGACGGTAATTCTCCCTACCAGAGTCCATGGATCATGCAACCGAGCCAAGAATTGTGGAAAAGATGTCTTACGGTATGGAGGACACATTTATTCATGGGGAATGGGAAAAATACATTATTGGATGTTGGCACAATGCTATGGGTTTACAATACAAGGATGCAGGAACACAACAATGAACGGGGGCTGAGAACTAGTTCCCCACTTAGTTCTCAGCACTCGATTACAAAGCAAGGATGCAGGACACAACAATGAAAAACGATTGTTCTCTGCACCGGTGCTGAGAACCCTCAGCACTGGTATATTTTTTAACGAAACCCGTGTTTATCGTCCCATTGTGCAAATTTAATTTATTTAAAAACGGTAAGTTATTTTTCACCATAATAAATACTGAAAACGGTCAATATCGGTAACATTTTAAGCATTAAAATTCATTACAATATGACATCCATTGTGAAAATTTAACGTTATTCCTTTAAATCTTTCTTTAAAATCTGTAGTTTCAGCGGTACATGTTTGTTTACTTGTGGAGATGGTTAGTTTCCATGTAAAATGGAAGATTCATCGACGAAGGCGCTCGGTGACAACAAACCAACACAAACGGTAGGGGGGGGTGGGGCTTTTTCTAAGGACATTTTTTTGGGACGTGCCTTATTTTGGCCTAATCAGTGTTATGGAACATCGAGTCTTTGTTTAAACGTCTTTGATTTAGTTTTTTATGGATTCTCTTCATGATTCAGTCTACCAAAAGGGGAAAAGGGCGAAAAGGCAAAGAAAAGGGGAAATGGGGGGTGGCTTCAACCCCAATAGCCCCAATGTACGGGTGCCCTTGCGCACCGACTTCCAACACAACCATATCCAACATTATTTTATGTAATTTCTTCGAAATATCTACATCAATCGACAAATTAAACAAATCCTCGAATACCAAATCCGAAGACATAATAGAACACTATACGCAAAAGACAAGGTTTTTTTCCTTTCCACCCTGCATTGTTGGACTGCTCCGTGCACTACGTCATTATTGGAGTCGAATGCTTCTTCATTGTCGGGCAGAGATGCGGACATCGGTATATAAATAAGTTATCGTCTGCTTCCCTCGTGCAAAGAACTAACAATCACTCGGCCCTGTGGCCCTCAACACTTAGTTCTCAGCACTCGGTAATCAGGCGATAACCTATACTTATCGAGATGCATTGTTTCTACTAACTTTCAGCTATGCAAATTACTGAAAGTTGTATGTTCAATATTATACTTAATATTGCAACAGAATGAATATTTAAATAAAAATAAAAATGAAGAAATGGACCCTTTGACTCTTATTTCATTGAAACAAAAAAGTCATTTATTAAGTTCTTGCGTTTACTGGTGTATAAATAACCGCACGTGCGAAAAAGCTGATAATGATGTTAATCCTAATTTAAACACAGATCAAGATTTTTGACATCAACTATTCGAAGGTGACAACACTCTTAAATCCAACAGTAAAGTTATAGTCTTCCTTGTAGAGAAAATCCATTTTGTTTCCATCAGATATCAGGTTTATATCCTTTAATTCTTTACCACAATATCTGCAATATAAAATAAATAGGCCACAGTAAACCATAAGTTACGACTATTACATTGTTAATATGATGGAAAGAATCTACATTAAAATTTGTTTAAAGTGAGCAATAAAAACCCATTTAATTTAATAAGTAACAAAATTTTCCATTCATTTTAAGTATGCAATGCAGACTTTAATACCACCATTCTAATATTTGTAACAATAATAAGCAGAGCTGCTGAAAGGTCATCATTACTAGTATGAGAACTTTATGGAGCCGTTTAATTTTTTTCAAAATATACCTTCTTTGCTAATCTTTGCAATGTTTTATGTTTATTTTTAAGTAGGATTCAAGCTTAGAATGCAATGTTCATTATCAGCCCTGAAGTAACTCCTGAATATGTCACATAACGACCTACATTTTGTAGCAGGTGTATGCAAGAAACTTTATTACTTTACATGCCGGGAATTATCCCCAAATTAAATTAATTAATTCTAGTTGTCAACTTTAGGCATAACTAACACACGCATAACCTATAGAAAAAACATGTATTACATGAAACGTAACCATCAACTCGTCAGGCATTTGGGATCTCAAAATAACTAACCAATTTCAGTTAAATGAGAGGTTAGAATAAATTTAGGGAAATATGCACATAGTATAGGGTGTAAAAGGGTGTGGCAAAAAAACTTATTCTCTGGCAGGCTCTCTACTCTCAGTACATCCTTTATTTAATGCAAGAAGTACTGAAGGTTGAAAATTATTACAAAATATGTCGGGTAAACAGGCCTCATCAAAGTAGTTTTGAATGAGGCATATCGTAATGATTCACTATTCTCAGCCAAACAACATTTCTCTGAAATTAGCATAACCTTTTTCATTGATTAAAAATAGAAAAAATAACATTGGAGAGAACCAACAATGGCATATTTACTATAATAATTCCTACTGAAATGAATTCGAATTTCAGAAACATAAAAGTACGTTTCTCATGAACCAGAGTTGTGCTCCATGCTATCCCTACTTAAATGAATACATAATACAATCTCCAAATTAACTGTTCTGAAAGGGCTAATTCCAAAGGGGGAAATGACTTACTGCTTTCCTTCATAACCACCAAGCCTCACTTCCAAATAATCCCAAATACATCTACCATTTACGTGGTACAAGACATCAAATTTTGGGAAATAAGCTTTCACTTTCTTGTCTGATGGTGCCTGCAAAAAAAGAACTGTGAATTTCCATATATCGTATAGTTTGCATATAGCACTTTTAATAACTATTGACGTTCGTTAAAACATAAAAAATTGTCATTATAGTTGTGTTAAATGTTTGTTAGTTTGATGTGTATGCTAGGTCTCCTCTTGCTAACCTTAGTACAAATACGCACATGTACCCAATGTACAGCATAGTTAACGTCTTACAGAAGGTCTAGTCCAGTTATATCCTTCCTAGTGCTGTATAATGCTGTACCTTTCCAACACAATTTTGATGAATATTGCAAAATCTATAGTTTAATTTCTTACTTCAAATTTAATTGTGCTTCTTTATGGCTTTTAATTGTTACCTTGGTACCAAGGTAAGTGTCCATGAAATAGAATGTTTCAAGTCATTCACGATACTGCAACCCACAACCTACTGAGATTATTGTTATTATTTCTGTGTAATGAGTAAAATCTGGCATTCCCTAAGGTATCAGAGCTTTGCTATCACCGCATTACATTTCCGGTGTGGAACAATTATATCCTCTTGCACTTTCTTAACCAAGTAAGTTAAATATTATGCCCTTGTATGCTGGTTCAATTTCCCCCATTCCTTAAGCAAAGTTTACCATTTATCAACTGCAACTATACCTTGTTATTTTGCAAAAACGTAAGGCATTTGTAAAGTGATATTGCCAAGGGAGTTAAACAGAGCTGCGTCCATAAGCCGAATCTGGAAATATGTCATATGCATGTATTATTTTGCTTTATGTGTCTTTCGCTTATGGTATACAGTGCCGTCCACCCAAAATAAAGGGCTATATACTGGATTTGAGTTAGTTATAACAACGTACTCGTACAGGAAATCACACATGGCGAATCTGATGATGGTTCCCAAACTGACCTTGGAGGTCGTTTTCACGGTCATCCAAAATATATTTCCAAAACTATTCAAGATACGGGCATAAAGTAAATTAGAAAGTTGTTTGGGATTATAATACAAGGGCAACAAAGAAAACCGAACTGAAATCGCGCCGCAAAGACGGAAGATATGGACAATACAACTTGGACACTGCATGGAAGCCAACCAAGGGGCAGCGATAGGCATCCTTTGTTTGTTTACTGACACACTAACGATCGACTAGATGAAATCCCGTGCCTGATTTTGGTAATTGTATGAAAGCAGGGGCGAAAGCACAGGGAGGGGGGATACCGTGGGGTACGTGCTCCCCTCCACCCCCAACCTATGACATTTGGTGCCCCCAAAGTGAAGGTTTGGGAACAATCGAAATAGCTTTCTTTTAATGGATCAAAGAAACCGCTCGCAAATTTAAAAACATTATGAGAAAGCTCCATAAACTTTGGGTACTACTGCTCTCTGCTTCGAGCAGCTATCGGTAAGGTGCACCACTAAGTGCAGAACCAGAATAAATCATCCTCTATGGCTAGAGAGTAGGATTTTGTAGATATTTTCTAGTAATTTGCTTTATTTATTTAAATTTGTTGTACATTATCATACTAGTGTTATCACCTTAACATAATGAAAGAAACTTGTATTCATAGGTGAGATTGTACCTTATTTTCCTGCCTATGGGTTGGTGTTCTGGTTATGGTGCACCTTCTAGATAGCCATTTTCAATGAGTCCGTTTTCAGCTTCAGTTCGTTCCATGCTAGCTGAATGAATTGTTTTCTGCTTAATCTTTGCTTCAAAACACCCTTAAACCTATTTAAGGCTATGAAATAACTGTATTTGATCACTTTCTAAGCTTATCGCTGCCCCTTGGTTGGCTCCCATATAGGATCCAAGTTGTTTTGCCCATATTTTCAGTGTTTACGGCACGATTTTAATTCTGTTTTCTTTGTTGGCCTTGTGTTATAATCCCAAATAACTTTCTAATTTACTGTATGTTCGTATCTTGAATAGTTAGGAGATAAATTTTGGACGACCTTGAAGACGACATCCAAGGTCAATTTGGGAACCATCATCAGATTCCCCATAGGTGATTTCCTATATGAGTGTGTTGTTATTACCAATTATGTGAAGGCAAACCAAGCAGTGTACATAAAAACACAAACAATGTTTCGAAAATTATCAATTTTCTTCTTCAGGTTAGCAATAAAATTAAAGCATGGCAAAAGCCACTAAGTCAACCTATATTAAAAGCATAAAACAGTCATTTAAAACGGATAAAAACCAC
>JAHWFP010064310.1:144753-173744 GCA_023313725.1 Lithobius niger
GGATCTTATCATATATTTCTAACTCCTGCAAAAATTTAAAACCCCCGGACTATACGAGTTGGCAACGTAAAAATGAAGAGGGGGGGACGAATTTAAAAAAAAAAAATAAAATAATAAATGGTTGCCAGAGAAACGAACGTTGGTTAAAACTTTTGTCATTTTGTGTCCCTCCCTCCGATTGTTTATTGTGGACTCGTTGACATTTGTTTAATATGTGACGCAGTAACAACCAGGACAACTGCAATGTAAATGAGGTTGGCTATTTAACTATTGGCCAGTGACTATTTGCGAGTAATAGCCTACAACTTACAAAATTATGATCAGTATATTTTCCCCACCACCCCTTACGCCGTAAGCTGATATCCCTATCCCTCATCACCTTTTGCTTTCTCTCCCCCCCACCCGTCCCCCAAAAGCTGTACAACCGATAATTTTGTCGTACTAGTTCGGTAAATATACCACTGAACCATAGTCACGGCATTATTGCTTGCAGAATTATTGACAGTATGGCGTTATTGTGTACGGCATTAACATGTGCGGCGTTTTATACGTGTCATTTTATTCCAGTGACGGCATTTTTATTTACGGCGTTTGTCCCGCGGTGATATGAAATGATACCCTTTATTTTAGATGGACGAGACTTTGGGGACAGGCTGTATAATGAGTTGAAAACCATCAAACGTGCTAGCCTTCCGTTGGTTGAATGCAAAAAAGAAAATGTGTAGTACTGCAGACCAATAGTAATGTATGTTTTAGGAAATTATTTATGCTCCGTCCTTACTTTCTATAGTATTATTGTCTAGAACTAATGTATGGGCATGCCATTTCTGCATTCCAAAAACCCACTTGATAAGGCAGTTGGGTTTGCACTCAGAGTTAGATGTTGCAAGAGTAATTGTTTGTGACACTGGTTATATGTTTTGAAGAGATATTCTGTTACATGTTCTAAACACTCCTCGCTAAAGATTACAAATGACCCATTGCATACATCCTATCATTGGTATAAAGAATTCCTTTGCGCGTGGTCCTGTCATTTCAGTATATGAATTAACGAGTTGAAGATGATATTTGGTTTTATGGTTTATCCTAGGTGACCAGGAATGCTCAGCCTGTTCTCGATTCTTAAGCAGACGCATAGTTCAAATGGGCTGATGTAGGCCTATTTCCATGAAAAAGCTGCTTAGATACAGTAGTTTGCCTCTGAGATCACAATGCCTTGAATAATGTAAGCCCATATTTCTTCGGAAGTTTTTGCTTCTTTCACACTTGCCAGCAACAGGCTAATGGATAACAAGTTTTAAAACCCTTAAAACATGCTTCGGGAAGTTGAATTATTATGATAGGGAACTATTTTATGCACAGTGTGACATATCAGTGTCATCCAATGTTAAAAGGAAACATGCTGGAGAAATATTATATTTTACTATATTATGTTATATTATATTATATTATATTATATTATATTATATTATATTATATTACTTATTATATTAATATTTTTTCGTGTTTGTTAAGCACCTGCAGCATCACACATTTCTGGCTGATCAAAGTAGTGAATATGCGAAGGCGTGCTAAGCAACAAATGTTATTGGATCGTTTTAGACTTGAATGTAATCCTCATCTTTCAAACTATTAGGCCCCATTTATAATATTTATTTCGACGCGTACGCTCGGCGCGTACGCCAGTTCATGAGCAAAGCAGTGCGCTTGGACAGTCTGCTTGGCCCGCTCGTGACGTCGTCACGCTCAGGCAAACGCTCTTTCATTTCCAAATCAAACGCTTGAGCAGACGCGTGAGCTTGCTAATGCTGACCACTACAACTCCGATCCAACTATGCTGTTTCACAACTTCCCCGTTCTACAACGGCAAGATTCGATGCCATTCGGCTCAAGGTCACTGTAATTAAGATATTTGACCGTTTATTTTGAGCATTCAATCTTTTAGCACACCACGTTTTCCTTTCTTGTGGCGCCGATAGAATCCGTTGATACCGCCATTTTCCTATCCCAGCATGCAACAACTAAGCGGGCGAGCGTCGCTTGGCGCTCACCGATCAAAGTCCAGTAGATATTCGCGTGACGCTTGAAAATAGCAAAACGCGCGCGTTGGCCCACCTGCTCTATATTTATAAATGCTCGCGCTTAAGCGTTGACCATGGGAAAAACTCGTGCTTCACGCGCCGAGCGTCAAGCGTACGCGTCGAAATCCATATTATAAATGGGGCCTTATAGCAAGTATGGAAAAAAGGCAAGGGTTTTTCTAGCTTGTATAATAGTTTTAAATAACAAAGTAACAATTCGTAGGAAATTTGTGTGATAACTCAAATAGCTAATAACGAATTATATAATAGCTAATGATGAATTGGTTGTGTATTGTTACATTGTTGTTTGATGGATTTATCAACATTAATAAACCAGTTGTATGTTAATAAAAAGGATCATCACGTTAACCAAGCAATAAATGCATTGTTAAATGCATTTCTTCTTTCTTATTGAAATTCAGCTAGTTTAAATAAAAATCTTGATGCCGTCCTGATGGTCGCACTCTTGCCTTAAATGGATGAAGTTTTCCAGGCAACTGTACATTTGTGCCACTATGAACTCAACCAGTGTTTCCAACATGCCCACGTCACATACTTTCAACAGCCGAAACACTCTTTCCAAATCAGGCGATTCTAAATTGCGGAGTATGTAATGCGGAAAAGTACGGGATGTTGCATGTAATGTCAGCAGGATTGATGTTGTGGTGTGATGCTTGCGTCAGTGGCGGTACTTCCACAAATCAAAACGGGCAAGGTAGTGAGAAAGGTTCTGGTTTAAAAATGGATAAATTTAGGTTTTTTTTTAAATCAAGGGGAAAATGATCCACCCTACCTTAATTGCTTTATTGGGTCATCTTTGTTTTTTTAAATAATCGCCAGCCTGAACCTCATTTCGCCTGACGTTTTTGCTCTGTGGCTCTTCAGTCGCATTTTCTGTTAAACTACAGCTGCGTCTGCACCTTCTTCGACCGTCTAGCCATCCCATTCTCCCTTCACTACATCCTTTCAAATATTTGCTCACTTATACCTCTTCAGTTGTATTTATTCTGTACTGTTTGCTATATTAAGTACTATTTTTCAAAGAATGGGTGCAAATAACCATAGTGTTGTTGTTCCCTTTCTTTCATATCCTTTCGTTTTTCAATAAGTTATTATATGCATACTGTTAAGAAATTCAATTCATGCAGATAGTCATGCAGGTAGTCATGCAGGATAATTTATCCTGTATTTCCGCTGTTTATATTTATAAGTCAAACTTACCTCAAATGTCCAAACACATCTCGTTCCTTTCGGATATTTCTTTGAGATATTAGGCGAAGTAATGGTTTGAGGTGTTGTAAACCTTTCACCACAAGCTCCTAAAATTGAACAGAGCATTGGGAAATATGTTTTAATTGAAGAATTTCATTGACTGTTTCCAAAGTTTCAACAAAATAGGAGGAAAACTAAAGTTAATCTGCATAGCTGGGTCAATATGAAGCGTTCAGTGTATGGTATCGCTTTTCTTTATTGCACTGCAATCGAGGTATTTGTAACAGCTATGGCTGAAAAAACCAAGTGCCTCATGAATTTTATTTACGTTAATTGTTGGACAGATATAGAATTGAATTAAGCTTTACCAAGGACATTATTACATTGCAAAAGCTTTGTTTTTGTAAAATAAACGAGAACGCCATATGGTGACCCATGGCATTAGCACTTTCTTCTGGTATTGGTGGGTTGAACGATTCACACTGCGGCTTTTTCCAACTCCTTTTTTCCATTAACACATGCCTATTTTAAACAGTGTAACTTCTTCACCCTTCTTGTGTTGCCAAATTTACGGAATTGTTATTATTCCACATTGTTCTAATTTTTCATTCTGAAAAATGGTAAGTGTGTAGGTTGTGTTCCAGTGGCAGCCAGTTACGAAGTGGCACATATCGTGTCTTCTACCTTCTGTAGAGTGGATTTTGGTAATTTTGAAATCTGGCCTGAATTCATAGGACTAGTATTTATTTGGAGGAGCCTAAATATCCTTTATTTGCCTAATTGTTTTGGAAATTGTTTTGCCACTGTATTATTTTATCTTGATAAGCAATGTGATATTCACCTGGCACTTCGACGGATCTTTCACAAAGATTGCCTTTAAAGCCATCAGGGCAACGACATAAGCATTTCTTGTCGACAAAGCCTTGGTTTCGACATTGTGGCTTGTTTCTGCATTTTCCTAAGGCATTAAGAAGGTAATATTTATTGATTACAGGCATGTAAGATTTAATATGTAATAATGTACATTGTCCAACTGCAACTAAAGGCTATGACGACTCAGTCAAACAATACGTGGATGAATTTGTTCATCGACGGCTTGCAATCATTAATTCAAGAAAGGTATGTAACACGCGTAAATGTTACGTCCTTTCTCAGTTAAGTCATTTAGTTCAACATAAATTTATGATGAATTTCCTTTGACAACAATTAGGCTAACATCTCATCAATATTTTGATATTTAGAAGGAAACATTTCTGAAAACCCATGTTATATTTTATTGAATGAGTAACTTACAGCCACAAATAAAGCATTGAATGCATGTAGGAAAGGTGTAATGAATCGACAATGAGTTCATAGGTTATTGAGAATGCATACAGACATACAAAACCCAGCACAGTTTAACTGATTGCCTGAGTGAAAATTGCACCCTCGACGTTTAAGACTAAAGGCCTAATAACCAACCCCTCAGTCATACTGCCATGGCCCCAAAGGGTATAACCCGTATGCACCACTAACCCATACACAGATATTGATGTACATATATACACATGTACATATGTACATGTAAATGTACATGTAAATGTGCACATATGTACATTTATATACATTCATAATGCAGGGCCAGTAAATTTGAGCAGCTTGGCTTCTTTTATGATCTGAAAGGCCGAGGTTTCGATACCCCCCAAGGCAGTATAACATTTTAAATTCTAAAGTTAAGGGAAGTAGGTTTGCTTCCGAAACCATTCTGAAACTGGTGTAACTGGCAACGAATAAGTGGCTAATGATAGTATATAAGTGATTGCGTAATGAAGTATTGTCATCTTATTAACTACAGACTACCAAGTTTAAAGGTTTAAGCTGCTATAAAGTCACTTAAAAAGAAAGTTGGTTCATAGGAAATCTTAGCAGAAGGCAGAATTTTATATTTTAATTTTTTAATTTTTAGGCTGTGTTATGTTTTATACTTAGCTAATTATTTTTTATTTTGCATAAAATAAAGTTCAGTGCCTCATTATTCTGCTTTTCGTTCACAAAATTATTTAATTGTAAAAACGGTAATATAATACTTTCATGCTTCACTAAGGACCATCATTTATTCATAACTGCTACTTTTCACGTGTTGTTTCTTTTCATTTCTAGTCAAAAAATCGGTGTGGGTAGGGCCTGAAAACTTTCCTTTTTATAGGTAATATTAAAAAAGAAAGGTTTTGCTATTGGCTAGCAAGTCTCTATCCTCTAAATTATATCTCTGTAATGTGTGGTGCAGTGGCAACCCGGACCACTGCACTGTGACTGAGATTGGCGCTAATGACCAAGCTGTCGACGCGCCATTAAGCCTCATCTCCGCCCTCTAAATCATGAATATGCACATAAACATTGGAATACGTATTGTTTTATTAAAACGAATGATTACAAAAAAACGAGGAGGATATTTAAATGAAAAGCGAAAGCAGAAATGTAAAGTATGGCCAGGATTGCTGAATAGCCAAATATTTTTTTAGCATATATTTGAAGCTTATTCTTGGACACATCATTCTGCTGAGGAGAAATACTGCATAACATTACATATTATTATATATTATTATATATTATTATAACATTTCAATATTAATGCCTCAAACCACATCACTCTGCCAGATTGAGTTTTAACGAGGGAAACGTTAAGCAACAAAAGCTAGAATTGCAAGAATAAATTATGTATTAATCTGTGAAAATAAAAAGTTAATTCTCCCGATTGTCATTAATACCGACATTCTTCTTCACTAACACTGTTCCTTAAATAAAGAAGAAATCACAAGATAAAGGGTAAATGAAGCAAGCAGTCTGCATTAAATACCGGCCTTGTGAGGATACACTAATATTAAATAAAAAAGAAACGACAACTACCCCGACTGGGACTCGAACCCAGGACTTCCCGTTTACTAACTTGGCGCTTTAACTACTGCGCTACCCGGGCGGGTTTTTGTTACTGGCTCCAGCTGAGTTAAGTAGCTGTTCACCTTTTCTAGTGGTGACCTAGAGGTCACAAACATACATACAAGGAGGGAAAGCAACATTGCTTCTTGGCCTCTACACTAGAAATAATGCAAGTAGTAAATAAAGAAGAAATCACACGGTAAAGGGTAAATGAAGCAAGCAGACTGCATTAAAGACAGACCTTGTGAGGATATACGATACACTAATCTGGGAAAGAGAGAAAAGACAACTGCCCCTATTGTCGACTCGAGCCCAGGAATTTCCGTTTACTGTCCGGGCGCAGAAAGATTGAAAAGCTACTTAGCTCGGCTGGAGCCTGTAGCCAGAACCCGCCCCGGTAGTGCAGTGGTTAGAGCAGTAAGTCCTGCATTCGAGTCCCAGTCGGGACAGTTCTTTTCTTTCTTTCTAAGATTAGGGTATCGTGTATCCTCACAAGGCCTGTCTTTAATGGAGACTGTTTGCTCCATTTACTGTTCCTTGAATTTAAGAATTCGGTTTATATTGACAAAACCACATTACTCACTACTTACTCTGCGAGGTAAAAACAAAACACATTGTATTTCCACGAATACAAAACGTTTGTCTATATATCTATAGGAAAAATATAAATAACAGAAGACAAGAGTGCAGGATTGCTTAATTAGGAGGATGCTCTATAGGATGTGAGTATAGCAGCTGCAATGTGACCATCCAACAGCATAGTTCCCAAGCAAAGAATTCCTGCAGTGCTGTGTTCTAACTTTTAACATTTTACTTTTGAAAAACGAAGACATTTTATTGTAATCTTTGAAATGTAAGATGCCTTTCTTACCTTGTGAAAAGAAATGCTTAATGCTTAATGTATTTTGTTAATTCGTTAACCCTGTATCTTATGACGTATTGTTGTTTTATCAAAGGGCTTTCAGCCTTACATTATTTACAAGTTAATTGCATTTGGCCATTCCTTCGTTTGATCCTGTATATAGTAAAACTAAGATAACAATTTCACTTAATCAAATTTGGTCTCTTACATCTTATGGGATGACATCTGTATGCATAATGTAGTCAATTATTTTTGACGTCGATTTTAAATGCTAGCATGTGACTCACCGTTGCAGTTATACATCAAGTTGGCGAGCTTGAGGTCAAAGAAACTGAGTTTCCTGTTCTGAATCTTCAAGGTTTGCATGATATCTTTGGGAACCATCGTTGGTTTTCCATTTTTACTGCTAGCCTAGGAAAATTGTGATGCAATAAGAAACTTATATGGGTGATTATTAACAGAAATATAGTTCTAGCTTGCGACCAAAACTTGGAAACGAAAAATTGACTATACAGTTCATTGTGAAAACTACAACTCCTATTATAATAATTACATTTCGCAATAATCGCGAAACATTTACCAGATCTGATGACACATATTTGTATTAATGCCATACATCTTGAATTTTACTACAATTTACGTTTTGAGTTAATTCAAGTTAATGGTAATCTATCTTTATGCACACTCTGAAATGAACCGTCTATTCCTCCTTCACATCCTTTTTTATGTATTGTTTTAAAATTTTAACTTTTTCTTCAGTTGACCCAAATCATTGTTGCTAAAAGAAACCCAGTTAATACATTTGCAGTTCCAACTTCAGCAATAAAATGCATTGCTGAAACTCGTTTCCTTCACATAAGAAGTTTATGAAGGCATTCATCGTAAAAGTGGTTTAGTACATAGGCTGCCAAAGATTTTAATAAGCTAACTGGTTCGGGGATTGGAATTGGTGACTCAGTTTTTAAATGAGCCCGTGTTGCTAAAATACAACTGATTAAAAAAGATAATATAAAACGGCTATTGATGAAATTGCAGTTGAATAAAAAAATTATATTCGTTTTGAGTTTGTCAAGTGCTAATCACACTTTAAACGTCACTAACCACCACACCTGACTACAAAATAATATTCATAGTTAAGAATTTCACCTAACCTAAAATCTAGATCACCATTACCATTCTTGCAAGAACATCTTACCTTAAAATCGTAATGCATTATAGATGAAAAATCGTATGGTACGTCGTAGGTTTCTGAAAAGTTGCGTATGGTAAACGCAGAAAGGCTCCCTTTTTTAATGTTTTCTCTTATTATCGTAATGTATTTATCTCGATCAGGCCGAGTATGCTCATGAAAGAAACCAATGGAATGTCCTACTTCATGAGCTACTGTTCCAATCTAAAGAAATAATTTAAAAAAAAACATAATTTTTACATGCTTAATGTTATTGTTAATATGGACGCTATTAAAAAGTACGATATGCCTGTGTCTGCGTGTGTGTGTGTGTGTGCCTCTACTTCTCTTGAACAAAAGAACCTACCCAGATAAGAGTAGCACCAAATGACATATTTAAATTGCTCTTCTGTTAGGACTATTTTCTGTGGGAAGTAAAACTCGACCACGCCATTTCTCCACTTTTTTACCTCACATTAAATGCTCTTTGGTACGTGAGAGACAGTCAGTCGTCCCTGGAGGTTTCTACTGGGTATTATTTACCAATCAGTGTCGTAAACACCTTGGTAACATAATACGTTATTGTACTGCCTGCATTGTGCCGGAAGAGCAAAAACGCATATTCATCAATGTTAAATTTGTTAAACCAAGTGTATCCCTTCTACGTCTTTGTTTTGTCATTCACTCCTCCTTTTTCATTGTTTCCCTCTCTTTTTTTCTTCTCCCTAAAAATTTGAGTGAAAGTACACGTTTGAAGAATTTACTAGAAGCCTAAACGCCATTATTATAGCCTAAATGGCCAAAGACAGTTTTCGCGTTCGACGTAAAGACGAATTCTTAACCGCATCTCCCCAAACCTTTCGGATAATGTAGATGTGGGCCAATGAACCAAACGAAGGAATCAGTTTGCTTACGTTTGCATATACGACTTCCAGGGAATATTCATACTTTTTTGTCAGAGCAAAATAAGAAAGAGATGAGTACTGGAAAGACGTGAGGACGTGAGGACGTGAGTACTGGAAGTGAGGAAGTGGAATAAAATAAATGTCAAGGACTATTTAATTCTCAAGTTGCTATCTCCTCAAGTATAATGAGAGATTTACAAAGTATCTCGAAATCTCTGAGCCAACCTGTCCCAAAATAATTAACTTCTCTTCATGTCATTACATGCTTTTCAACAAAGTGGAACCGTGGCTCCGATGCCGTCCTGCCCTTTAATGATCCTAGACTATCAATTTCCATTCACAATTCTTAGTAATTGAGTGACTCATTTCACTCAGCAACTTAGCCATGTCAGCTTAAATCCCTAAGGCACATTTCTATTTGACTCCTTCTGTATGCCGACAGTCATCATTATTAAGATAAGGCCAACCAGCACTGATGTGTGTATAGCAACATCAACTAACAAGCTATCATCGCCTGTCATTTTGATAGCACAGAGCTAAGTAACTGATATTTTCATCACTGCATTTTATTATTATGGTACTCAAATTAATACGCATAAAACTGTGCTGAAAACTTCTCATGATGTCCTACTGCGATCAAGCAAACTAATCATAAAGAAAATATTCCTGAACAAACTTTACCATCATAGGTAAAAAATACGTAGTAAAAAAAAAACCTAATTAGTGACGTTGCATAGCGATTTTTTATTACATGTCGGACAAAAGCATGAATTTGTTTTTGTTGCTTAGTTAGTGTCAGGGTTTAATTTAGGCCGGAATGGTCTGGAACGGTCCGGAACGACGTTCTCCAGGCAACATTTAACTTGTACTGAAAAGTTTCATTTTTCGGAAATTTTCGCTATTTCAAGTTAAAAGCAACCCACCCTAAAACCAACTTAAAATCACCTCGCCATTTAGTGAATTTGATTTAATTCAACCTCAACCATCGTAACCTAACTACACGTTGTGGCTTGGGGGGATTGAGGCTTAATGGCGCGTCGACAGCTTCTTGGTCATTAGTGCCAACCTCAGTCACAGCGCAGTGGTCCGGGTGTGGCTTAGGTCGAATGGGTAAAGTTTCTCTGGGGCCGCGATCCACAAGGCCCTCGTTTCCACTTTTCTCTTGCTCGTCTCATGCTGCAGCGGTGCTGTTGCAGATATTGTTGTTGATGACACTTTTTGGCTTTTTATATGTGTGTCGAAATGTTAGGCTAATGAAAATAAAATAAGATGCGTGATGTATCAACTATAAAAAAGTTTTAAGGTTATTCTAAAGTAGGCCTTTTTCATTATTTTTCTGTATTTGAGTGGCTGTTTTTTTGTATCAATCATAACTTAAATTCTGTAAAACAGTTGGTAAGACACTGCTTTTTAATACGTGTATTTTTTTTGAGGGGGAGGAGGGTAACAAGTGGTCACATTATTTTATTCCCCCACAGTAAATCAAAATAGCAAGATATGACACAAAATAACATTGTACGAGCGTGAAAATCTTCAAAAAAAGAACCTTCCAGAAACCAGTAAAGGTGTTGAAATAGGTAAAAACGTTAAAGTTTCCGGGGCTCCGTCCCGGATCCTGGTAGAGGAGCTAACAGCGTTCCCCCAGACACCCTAACCGTAGTTGCAAGGGGATGTAAACTATTCTCCCTTCCTTCCTCTGCAAACAAGTGTAAATTGCGGTACTTAACTAATTAGAAATTAAGCACTGGTTAGTGTATGAGCAATAGGAAAATGGGATGCTTCACGCAGTCTGAAGGCATATTGGGCCGGAGTAAGCCCTTGATGGCATTATATAGCAAAATGAATAAAATGTAATAAAACTACCTACACTTCTAAGGACCATTAATAAACTGTTGTATATATTATGCTGAAACTTACTACAGTTATCTTTACATCATTTAAGAAAACTAATGCCTGAAGAAAATATCGTAAATCCAACCGGAAGTGAGTATTGATGTCACTTCCTGTAGATAGTCTTCATGACCTAACTCCTAAACCGTTTACCCGACAGTCTCAAATTTTGCAGGTATGCTCTAGAGACCATTTACATAAATAATATTTATTGACATTTCGTCGTAATTCTACCAGAATATGGTAAATGTCAGTTTTGATGCGATTTCCTTACTTAAGTCATAACTCCTAGAGGACGTGTTAGAGGGCAGGTTCAAATTTTGAACATACCTTCCTTACATCTATGTTAAAAAATAATGCTCTCTGAGAAAATGTCACAACTACCGGAAATTAATATCCACATCACTTCCAGTTAATAGTCTATGTTCATAGCTACCTGATCAACCAGAGGAAAACGTGGACAAGGAATTAGAAGGAAAGTTGAGCCTTTAAGTAAACTTCTCACAAACTGGAAAGACTTCCTGAGAGAATCAATCAACTAACAAAAACTTTCTTATTCTTGTCCGATGCCGTGGCCACTCCAGAAACTCTTCAAGACAAAGAAATCTTCATATCCAAAGGAACATCAAATGCATACCGTGGAAATGGCCTACCTATGCCAGGCTGTCTACATGAGGAAGCTGACACACGGATGGAGATTCATAATGGAAGGCATCCATTGAAGAAGAATGCTAAGTAAATTACGGTGCGTACAGTAGACACTGATGTCGGGGTTTTTTTGGTTGGTCAGTTCTTCGAATTTGTGCTGCTAACAAAGATGTTGACCTTTGGGTGGCCTTTGGGGTAGGTAGGTCATTTTTCTACTACCACATCAACACGATCATTGACAGTCTAAACAAGGAAAAGGCGCTTTCTCTACCATTGTTCAATGCTTTTAGTGGCTATGACACCACCTCATCATTTTATGGAAAGGGCAAACAGTATATGTGGGAGGCCTCAACGACACACTCAGAGGCCACAGAGGCCTTTCACTTCATTATAAAGTGCCCATTTCGGCAAGTAGGCCTTACTTTACATCATTTCTTAATTCTCGAAAGATTTTCAGTCATTGTCTACGACAGGATCTTCAGTCTCTGCTCAATTAACAAGGCAAGAAGAGAGTTGTTCAGAAGAGGAAAAAGCATGTAAAACATTCCACCAACCCAGCGGGCTTTACTACAGCATGTTAAGCGTGAAATTTACCAAGGAGGTATTTGGACAATCAGTCACATTCCCGGTCAAATGTCTTCAACGCGTGAAGGTTCGTACTTGACCTAGAAAACGACATCATTGGAAATTGTTTGGGTGACACCTTAGCACCTTAGCGCTCCCCATTCTCACTCCATGGGGCTGAAACCTGAAAATTCTTGTTGATCGTACTAAAAGCATGCGTTGTGGTACACCAGTCATTCTCAGTAGTAGAAATCGACCCATTCATGGATCCTAATGAAATACGACCAAAGCCTCCCCCATCATCCACCATACACCCCCCATGAAGCATCGCTGACCAACAAATTCTTTCTGAATGCAGTAAAAACATTCATTGCAGCATTAGAAATTAAACTACATACGGTTCCCATGAGATACACCCAAGGCCCCTAGTGCCTAGCTGTGTCCTCTCCATGAGGCCGATGATTAATAAATTCTGGTTTGATTTGTTCTGCTAAGGTTGACTTGTGTACCAATTCATGTTTTAGCACGATCAGCAAGACTTTGTCTGTCAATAACCTCATACAGGTGAGTTTGTTGGGGGCACAGGAAAGAGCCTTAGGGGTATATCGAAAGGTTCCATGGCTAGCTCGATTTACAAGCTAGGAATTGGCTTGTGTACCGAACTTCATAGCTTTTAGCTCGATGAATATGATTAACCCAATTTCTGTCCCTTAACAGCTGTACAAAACGTGGAGACCAAACCAATAAACCCATGCACAATTTTTATAGCCCAAAACGTAGTCATGAAGAAGGCTTGGGTGTATTGAATGCTATTTGAATGTGTCTACAATTGTTGTACGTCTTCTTGATGGGGAAATTTTGCTATCACCTACAAATCGAACCAAAGAACCGATTTTCAATTTCTGTAGCTCAAAATTGAGTATTAAAAAGGCTCTTTTGTAACAGTTATTTGAAGTTGATTACAATATTCTCTTTTTTATTTTTCTTGCTGGAAAAGAAAAAAAAATAATAGATATTAGTATTAAAAAAACGCTTAAGCATATAATGTATGGATGTAAGCCTGAAGAAACTTAAAGCTCTAAAGGTGGAGATATTAGAAAACACATGTAAGCCATGAGCATCACACTAATATGCAAAATAGAAACTCCAACTAGTTTTTTTTGGAATGTTGGAGGTTCTTTTACACGTATTAGTATGACGTTGATGGCTTACATGTCTATTCTAAATCTGTTCCTTTAGAGCTTTAAGTTTTTTATGGCTTGCTCCGTATTTTATATGCTTAAGCGTTTTTTTTAAAAACTAATTATTACGGTAGCTTCTATTCAGCGCACAAAGAAGTTTTCTTTGTAATGTTCGGACACTTTACCTGAATAAATTATTAAAACTAGCAATTTCGAATTTTGAATGAAATAGAATATTCAAGTTGAGCACACAGGAGTTTGAGTAGATAATGCACAATCGGCTCAGGTATTGTTTTAGGTACCATTGCATTAAATTTAGACCCTAATGTACTTTTCTTGGTGTTCCAAGAACACTCTTTTTTGATGTCATCATGGTTAATTTTTTATATTTTCGGCAATTAATCATAATTTAAGTAGTGTCTTGATTTTAGCATTGGCTGGAGCCCTTAGATTTTTTGTCTGGGGCCTACAAATCAGCGTAGTGTATTAAATGTGCATCGTAGAGCTGTGTTCAAGATTTTTTTTATCACATGTCATGGTGTTCACAGTTGGTGTAGCACCCATAGTAATGGTAAAGTTCGAAACTGTTACGCAAAGACGTTTTAATAATAATGTGCTGCGATATAAACATATTGTGAGCTGTGTGTAGTTTAGTTTAGTTAAACAGCTTCGTTGCCCTATAAGGAATTAAGGTGTAAATGTGAGAATCCTATATCCAGTCAAAACACCACTTTTGGTTCCTATGTTGAAGGAATTCTCATAGCATTCTTTTTCAACTAAAGGGAATTAAACTCATTAGCGACATTAGCGTCATTAACGTTTTTTAAAAATATTTTGGATCGCCTACTTTTCTGTTGTGGTTAAAATGATATGATAAAATCTTATTATTTTGATGAATTACGTTGAAAAAGATTTAAGTATGAGCGTTTTAATTCTCCCAGTTTTAAAACGTTCACTTGGATACAACCAGCACAGTGTAAACTTCATTGGAATTCATTACCTATTTAGGATGCCAAATTTACAATGTCGAGTTTTAGATCGATAAATTCGAAAAATAGTAAATTCTTCCATATCAATTGGTTGATTTAAATTCGATCTCAACAATGCAGTCAGGTCATTTACACCAACGTCAATCAGATTGCAGTGGTCCGGGTTGCCAATGCCACACTTTACAGAGATGTTCACAAACCCAAATTTTTTATCCTATCATACGTCTGTAACTCCTGCAAAAATTAAAAGATCCTATACAGCCCAGTTGATGCACTAAATGCTGTGGAAGACGGACACAATGAAGATAATGACATTTAACAAACAAGTGTGATACCGTTAGAGGTTTAGTGTAATTTTTTTTGAATTATTTCGTACCAACTATATCCTTTTTATTAAATATACCTATTTGTGGTTATTTAGTCTTAATCTACACCCCCGTCTGGTACTTTCGACGACTGAGAAATAATTGTCTTCAAAAATAGGGTATTTGACTAGTATATAATTGCATATTTTATAAAGCTTAATTTGCTTTTATATTTGTCTTCCTTTCCTTATAATGTATCTAATTTATTGCAGTACCCAAACTTTCACTTTAGTCGTGGTGGGTCAGTAAAGGTGAGCACTGATTCATTGATTAAAAAAATGAATGATGCAATTTTGATGAAAATTGAAATTCCTAAAATAGATCTCGTTTTAGATCTCATTTGTTACACATCTTTCCACAGTAGTAATCTCTGGTTTAGAAATGAAAACGTTTATTAGTTTTCCTTGCAAGCTTACATACTTAGGGTTGGTTAAACATAAAACTCGTTCCTTTCTCGACCAAAAGATAATTCTAAACATTTTTTTTGACATTTAGGTCTGTTATTCAACGTGTGAATTATGCTTTTCAGTCAGAATTATTATTACAAAAAATTAAAAAGTAACATTAAAATAATTACAGTCAAACTGACGTACCGTAGCACAGTGTTCCCCAATGGAAATTACTTGACCATTCACTTCGTATTCCATTCCTGCATCTGAAGAACAGCTTGAAATATATAAAACGATAAATATTATCAACAAACAGTCTGTCAAGTTCACTCCTATCTTGTTTTAAGTTAGGGAGGGTTGAAATCATATTTTCAGATGGTAGAGCTAAAGGAGCTGCTGAAGGCCTTCAGATCCTTAATATGTGTATTTATAACCTCAAATTTAAATTTAACTCGAGAGCTAGTTCCGTTTTCACTGTGATGAAGTTTTGGTCAATAGAAACTCTATCGGGAATTTAAATATTTAAAAATAAAGAACGAATGCACTATAGATGTAAGAATTAAGGCATAATGACGTTTGCCCAATTCAATGAAGACCAGCTTAGATGAATCAACCACTTCCTTGCTACAAATGTTCGAACTATTACACGTTACAAGGAAAAATGAATAAACGTAAAAAAACAAAAAAAAATTATTGGCATCGAGTGGTGTGGCTGAACCACTGAATATGTCTTGAATCTGTTTTCATGCTCTCAAATGACCTGAAGCATAATTGTTGACGTGTTCAAATGCCACTTTGCAATTTTACAATTTTTTATTGGCTAATGCAACTTTTTTCTACCGTGTTTCTAATAAACCCTTTATTGCAGGTCACCACAAACGAAGTAATAATCAGAACTCATGTTGCTTTCATTGCAACGATGGTTGTTCAGCTCCATTCGTATATACCTGTAATAACAGAATAAAATACGTCCCGTACAAAAGGTAATAAAATATGGGTTACGACTTGGAGATTCCAAGATTTCAAGAATAAGTTAAAACGTATTAAAGTTTTGGAAGATACTGTAAATTTATTTAAGAAAAGTTGAAAACTAAACCCCCATGATGCAACTTGTGGAATTGTCCATTTTTAGTTCTTACTGCGGGCAGTTCAAACATGTTGTAATTCCTGGCTTTTTGTGATTTAAATGTGGTGTTTTTCGTTTTTTGGTCTAACCCATGTTTGTTTTAATCATTTTAGATTTCTTTGACAAAGAAACTGGAGGGTGGAAGAATCTGGTGTAAGGATCAAAATAATCAATGTTCTTTAACTCTAGAGTAGACACGCGTTGTCCACACGTGGTTATAATCCGTGTTAGCATATAGTCAGTCTCAAAAAATGTATACGTATTGTGCTGAAGGGTAAACCACTTTAAAACTTTACATTGGCACCCCATCCCAATATATGCTAACACGGTATAATTTCTATAAAAAAAGTTTATATAATGAAATACATTTTGTTGTGGCCCCTAAACCTTCAAGTTTAATTAGTACGAACTTGTGTAGTTAGTTGTGTTGGCTGCATTATTAACATGTGGCCCTGGAACCATCCAATGAAACATGGTAAGAGTAGAGTAGCTGAGATATGAGTTTACAACTATTTGTGTCTGGCATCTCCAAAATTATATCAAGGTTGAATCATTCATCTACTAATTTAATAGACTGCTGAATGCATTTTTTATTGTGATATTCCTTTAAATAGTAAGTCAAACGACCAATCGGAGATGTTGTTTTTCATCCAAGGACAGATGGGGGCGACTCGGTTATTAACAGGGGCAGATGTTATGCGTTGCAATCGTTCAAACCACAGAGTCAGTTACGTCAGAATATTCTCAAATAACCAGGAACAGTGCCAATGAAGCCGGAGATGGTACGTCAATATGGACGCACAGGATGTATGATGCGAAGAAATAATGGGTCGTATGATGCATTCCATGACCACTGAATACTAGTACTATAAGTATGAGGTGGACACGCTCCGTTTGGGGAGCCATGCAGATCATTTTAAACTGCATCGCATACGAACCTCATCATCAAGTTCTCTTCCATAACTTAAGTCTGGAAATAGTTAGGCCTAAGCACTGAGCACGATTTTTTCATTAAACTTCATAAATGATGGTATAGGGGACTCAATCATCCATCTGGCCTCTTTTTGGAAAGAAATAAGTGTTCTGACGTGGTGTTCTCTGAAAGGTGGTTTAAGCTGCCATCGAGAGTATAACCCCAAGCCATTCACGTAGATATGATCGAACATCTGTGTTTTTTTTATAGGCAGCTTAGAAAAGAACTACTCTCACTGGATTTACACCCATATCTTGGAGCTCTGCAATTATTATAGCTATATTCAAGAAGGGATCATCTTCAGGCTTTGCAAATTATCGCCCCATAGCTCTTACACGTGTTGTTGCTTGGCGTCTATTATTCAAGCTTAGATCTTAAAGTTTTTTTTATCAGTATTCCACCATTAACCACGAGAGTTTGATTTCCTCTTGAACTCGGAATATCTTCTGATACGATGTATTTTGACGTTAAGAAAGTGTTCGAATAATTTTCCACCGTAAACTGTTATAAAAAGTTTACTAAGTATGGTGTAGTGGGAAACCTTGCTAGCTGGATTGAGGCTTTTCAGTGAAATATAACACAGTAGAGGGTTGTTGCAATGGAAACTTCAGTGGTGGTGCCGGTGCCTTATGGGGTTCCACAGGGGACGGTCCTTGGCCCCTTGCTCTTTGTTATTTATTTGAATTTAACTAGGATTTACCAGTGACAACGCTTTCGGATTTAAAATCGCCAATGACCCTAAAAGTGGTACTATAAATTTGTTTGACGAAATATTTGGATCATGACTACAAGACCCCAAAGGGTATCCGAGTGGTCTAAATCATGGCTGTTACCACTCTCCACTGCTAAATGTTTCTCATTCTATGTGGGGTCCCAAAATAGGTGCTACCAGAATTGCCTGGATCAGTGCACTCTCTCAGGGAGTTACGGAACCATGGTGTGTGGTTCACCTCTGATTTAAAATCGTCGCTCCACTGTGAAATTACGTGTGCACTGGCGTATTGACAGTCAGCCTTGGTAAAATGCTACACCTCTGGAAGTTTGCAAAGTAAAGTAGATCCACTAAGGTCTTGATTATACTATCCCATTTTGGTCTTCCTACTTAGTTTAGGACGTTCACTTTCTTGAAAAAGAACAGCATAAATTCACTAAAGGCAGTGCCAGCCTACCGGATTTAATTACTCTGAGCGCCTTAAGGCTACTTACCTTGAACTTCATAGAATTTTATATGATCTAACGTTAACTTTAAAGGTCTTACATGTTTTTGCTGTTTGCCTACCCTTTTAGAATTAGTTCCTGGTCTAGCACGCACGTGGGTTTCATGATTGGAAGTTGGGGACACAGGAATCACTCTTGAACTGCTGCCGGCACGTGTGGTGAATGAATAGAATTCACATCGCGCAATTACCGTGAGCCAACCCACAGTGCTGGGTTTCCGTCGTCACTAAAGACAGGAGGATCTGAAGCCCTTTTTAAAGCGTCACCTATCTTTAATCACATAGTTTTTGTTCCTTTTCCTAGGACTTTTACTCCATTAACCTCTACCGTTTATCTTAATTAGGATCAGTGTCAGATGTTCACAGTCCTTCCGTTGTCCTACCATAGTAACTTTGGTGAAAATGTATTATTAATAAATGACTTTCATTTTAGTGCAATGAATCTAGATAGGGGTCAGAGGTAAAGATTAAATTAAATAACTTCTTTCAGAACATATACAACATAACTCAAAAAACACATCTTTACCTGTCAAGTTTCTTGAAAATTAAGTGGGGTTGTTTGAACCCAGCAGCAACTTCTTTAAATCTCAGGCAGGTGTCTTTCGCCCAGAGCATCAGGCCGTCTAAGATGACTTTACGGTCAGGCTCGGCTAAGAATTAAACAAGAGAGTTAAATTTGCCTTAAATTATTTGAAGGATTGAATGGGGAGGGCTGTTGAATGACTAGTCTCAAATTTGCTGATGATACATCGCAATAACATATTTATAATCAACTAACAATTAAATTTCAGTTGAGTTCTTTAGGTTTCCATGTTTATTTAAGTTTTCTACTCGACAATTACATTTTTTGTAAGAAGTTTCGTACCTAATCTATTTTTTTTTTTACTTATTAGCAAAAATAGTCACGGATACAGACTGACTTCCAAGGCACCTTTACTTAATGTAAAGACAACCAGCGCAGGAAATTGAACCCAAGACCCTTATATCCTATAGCCGCTCATCTAAAAACCAGAACTCTTATTGCTTTCCTTTTTACAATATAATACGAAAATAGTTGTTACAGAATTCTAACTGTTGAAGTTGGGGATGAATGAGATAGATCATGGTGCATTCGTAATCAAAATGTGAAACACTAGAATTTCGAGTTCTGTCCTAGCACACTTGCTAAACTGTTTTCATGTACCCGCCAAACTGTTACTTAAAATAAATATCTACAGTGAGTACATTTTAAGCTGTGAAAGTTTAATTTCATAAGTACAATTGTATCGTCTATTCTGCCTAGAAACCAGTCTGTCTCCGTTTGATATAGTAAAACAACACAAACCAGGAAGAATTCTCAACATGTGTGTATTTTATGTAATTCTCTATGATAGAGCAATAGGTTCTCCTTGGGATACTTCATAGGTCCTCGTACAACAAATAATAAAATTAACAAATGTACAACACGCACATTCTTGTAAACTGTACTCCATTTATTGTGCAATTATTTGCTTTATGTAACCCCAAATCAAATTTTGGCCCGTATTTCCATGTTCATTACATTGTTCAGTAACCTCACACATTGTTAACTGATGCTGTTTACCCAGAGCCGAGTACAGCTCTAGACACATAATGGGAGCTTAGAGATGCCAATAGTTAGGGGTAACGAAACAATAAAATTCGAAGAGGGGGATTGCGGCTTAATAGCGCGTGGACGGCTTGCTCATTAGCGCCAAAAATCTAATAGTTCAGTTGTAGACCACGAATGTGTTAAATTCATATTAATCTCCTAACATGATAAATCACTAACTTTTTTCTAGCTGTGGAAAAAACACTAGAATGTTAAATAATAGGGTGGGCTGAAAAACCATTATTTTTTGTTTGATCGAAACGTAATAGCACGAAAAACTTGCCATATCTGAATAAAGCTCAAGAGCAAAATTTCTTTTAATTGGAAAATATTTGACCCTCACACATAGTGCTCATAGTTTTGAAATATTCACTAATTTGGGCAATTTTCGTGCTATTTTGAAAATTTCTTGAAGAAAGGGTTTTTTTTGTGTGTGGAAATGCAATAGTGCGGGAATGCTACCTTAGGTAAAGACAAGTCTAGGGGCAGTGTGTGCCACTTATGATATTCAAAGGAATTACAGTCATAAAATACTTACAGCTTTCGTCAATTGTGAAGGGTATAACCCCATTTGTCCATCTGTATTTTTTATTTCTAACGGCTTTTCTTTCAGCAATTGGACTATATATCGTTTCTAGTTGCTCAGCACTAAGGATCATATCTCCTTCCCGCAAAATCTCCCCTTTTTCGTTTTTCTCTCCATTTAAAGTTATTGGGTTCTTCTTTTCCTTGAATTTATTAAGATAACAAAAAAAAAATGAGGATGACGCACCATGCCTAATTCGTCAGTCTTACGGTCTTTTAATTGCGTGTGTAGGTACTGAGAAACAGAAACTTGATAGCCATTTTTCCCTTCCTCAAAGACTTTAGATGTGAAAATAACTAGAGTTGTACTCAAAGAACGAACGATACATGGTTGGGCAAAAAGGGAAAAGGAGCCACAACATATTTTTCCAGGGTAAGAGAGCTACTTCTGCCGAGGCACATGCAACCTCTGGAAGAACCCATGCTGAGGAAGTGAGGCAACAAACCGGATTAGCAGTGGGTGCTACAAACTAAAAACCACAGACAGTATTTTCATGAAGGCCTCTAAGAGTATTTTAAAGGTATGTCCATCCTGGTCATTGTGAGCGCAACAATGCAAGAACAAAGAGGTTGTAAACAGGACGGAAAGCCAAATGGGGTGGAAAAGTGGTTAATAAATACAGATGCAAACCTTAATGTTACCAGACGAACCCAAGACCCAAGACCTTTCAGACCAAAGGCAAGAGTCCAACCGCTCAGCTATACTGACACGGCCATGTCATTATGGCTGAGCAGAGTGACGCTGGCCTTTGACCTCAAAGGTAGTGGGTTCCAGCTCAGGCATTCTGACATTTTAGTCCAAAAGGCGCCGTAAATAGATTTGCATCTGTTTTTATTTATTAATAATAAAGTAGCAGCACAAACAACAATGTCAACCGATCAAAGCACTGCAGGTCACATCAAACTATAACTCTTTATGAAGAATTCTCTTACACGGTTTTTTAACTAGTACTATTACGTTAAACTATGGTATTAATAATGTAAAGAGTAATTTGGGTATTTATTTTGGATAGCATATATTAGAGTCCTTTGGAGAGAGTATAACAAATGTATCTTTAATTTCCACAGTATATTAGGGTGTTTCTTTTGCAATAAGTATTTATTGCTATATTTGACTTGAATAAAGAAAATATTTTAACGTTGCACTTCATTGAATAATTTCGCCAGTAGCTAAAGTTAAACAAATAAACTGTGACTGGTAATATTAGGAGTTAAAGTGATGCGAAATTATCTAACAAAAAAAATTACGCGTTTATAAGTAGGAGAGGGAGATGGGTCTGCGTAGGGTTTTAGTAACCTCATGCGATCTTTTTCGAGCAAAAGCAAAATAAGAAAGCATAAAATAAATTCTAATAATAAAGCTATAATCTACTTTCTTCCATAACATTCGTAAAAAATTTATAGGGAAACGAGAAAGTTGGAACTACTGACTTGTCTTTTATCTTCCTTAGAAAAAGATGGCTGTTGAGAAATGCAGAGTGACCTCGTTAGTGCAAAAAAACTCATAAGCTATACCAAAAAATTCTACGAAATACATCTTCATCTGTCACCCCATATTTGGTTTTACAATTCAGTTTTTTAAACGTATTTTTTTACTTAGACGTCCTTTACATAAAACTATTGGAATTATCCCACTATAGTATTTTCAAACTGAGAAATCTGTTAAAAATAAAACCCCTGTCATAACTGGGTAGGGGTTATATTTTTTTACTTTTATTATAAATTATTTTTAAAAAAGGGTAAATAGGATCGGCATCAGCGCTGAAAATCCCAAAAATGGAATCTTAAAAAAAACCTATAGGATGAAAAGCTGCAAGAAAATTGCTAATTTCTATTTAAAATGAAAAAGGCAATATTAAAACCAAGTTTTCTTAGAAAATAATTTAAAAAATTTAAAATAAGTAAAAATTTAGCTGATCCTGATAACCATGCAGGCCAGCCAGACTGTCGGAAATGCTTTGTCTTTATACTCATGTTACAATTTTTTCACGTTATGTTTATTCTACAGGCAGTTTGATGCAGTCAGTAACATATCTTTGGAAAAAGTAATGTTACAAATTATAAAATCATATGTGATAACTTGCATAGTATTATTTACAAAGATTTGTAAAAATTTGTATTGGTATTTAGTTCTTGTAAAGTTAAATTTATAGTAGGCTAATATTCCATATCCGAGTGTACAAAAGAATACAATATTAACTGAAGCTGCTGTTAAATATTCACCTTTTCAGTTGTACTGATACTGAAGCTTACTTACCGTAAGGAAAATTCAATAACTGCTAAACTACATCTGGTTCATATAACCTGAGTTATGTTACGTTTATATGAATCGATGTAGATCATTTACAAAGAAGTATTTACTATTATAGTGACGTAAAAACTGGTCAAATATTAAAACACACATTTTATTTGTGACTTTATTTAAAATCAAACACACAGTGGTAATCATTCATTTGTTTAGGGCCTTAGCCAACTCACAAACTCTAACAATGAAATATATTAGCTTGTGGGCGACTGCAGTATATACTACATTACCTATTGTCAGTCCAAAAAGTTTTAGCTAAACGAATAAATTTAGCGAAATATCCGTTTATTTTTGCGCTAAGAACCTACTTCCGCTGACGCCACAAAAATATACGCCTAAAGGACGAAATGAAACTACATTTTTATTGAGCAGTGGAGAACTGAGAACGACCGTATACAGTGTAATATATATATATGGTAATATACATATATTATGCTATTTTTACAGCTAATTATTCTTACAAAATCTTCAAAATTAAAAGAAAAACCACTTATTGATCATCCATTGAATTACGAGTAATTAGAAAACTATTTTTTGCTGCCATTAGGAAGTTATAAATTAATGTCTGAAAGAAGTAATTTGGCTGAAAGTGTGAATAAACCGTAAACTACCAGAACGTAATTTAGAGAATTTTCAAAGTTCATGTTCGTAGGTCAGGTAACGTTTTGATCTCCCGTTCTAATCAGTATAGGGCCCAAGAAACCATTCTGTTTTACTTTGTGTGCTTCACAGGAATTTTCAAGGAGCTGCAATGGAAATAAGTGTTCTTTGCAAGACTCAATTATCTTATGACGTGCCTGAAATTAATTTCCTAGCTGTTGAAGTGGTCAATATGACACTTTAAAAAAAACTTTAACTTTTGACTTTACATTTTGTATACTTACTTTCGTTAAGTACCTATACGCGTAGTGCGTATTAATGTGAATATAAGTAGTCAACAAGTTTCTATTCGTATTTTCAACCAAGTGTGGTGGCTGCTCATACCTCCAAACTATGACATTTGGTGGCCTTGGAAATAATTACCAATTGCAGAAAATCTTAGAACTCGCAAATTTATCTTGGATCAACAGAACATATTTCCTTTAAATCCACCCACCACCAGTCTCCGCAACCCCGTTTCATTAGTGCTCCATATATTGAAGGCATTACCGAACTCCGGAGCTCATTTCTCCATAAACAAGACTTCAAACTCGGTAGCATGAATCACACTAATCTCAAGATCGCCTTTCAGAAACCAATCCAAAGTGAATTCAAACTTTCATCCCACCTGAAGGTGGACACCATCTACGAAATTTCCTGTGCCAACTTACCCATGCAAACCCACCTACATATGGCCCCGTGAATAAAATGTGGGCCAACCATCGAGATACCATAAATCAAACTTCAAACTTAATGAGCAAAACAATTTGCTTGTTCAACACTTCCGACACCAACACACAAACCTGAACATTCCAAAACGGCCATATTATTCGAAATACGTAAGACCCTAGAAATAATCTACAAAGTATATCCATTTTACTCTGTTCTCCACCTACACATTCTTCCCTCAGCACATAAATATCAAGAATATTAAAATTAGTTCTGCATTTCAATGTTACCAAACCTAGCTACAGAGCGTCCTCCCCTGGACTTATATACTATCACACTACGTGTGATGGACAAGCCACTCAACACTGCTGCGCGGGGCAGGGCTCCCTCCTGAGACAAAAAAACAATGACCAATGCGCATGCTCACATGACGTCACTTCCCTCTTGGCGGCCTGCTCTGGCTTACTCGGCGGCCATTTTCTAATTGTCGGTTCGATGTGGAGTGTTTTTGACGATGTAGTCGCTCACTGCTGCAACCTGTATCGGATCTCAAAAATAACACGCGCTGTTCAAACTCAAGTTTAATGATGGTATGGAACGTTCAGCGGGAAAGGTACCGCGCGAAAGGTTAGCAGTGGGCTGTAGAATTTATTCGATTATTCTAACGTATCGTTGCTTGTTGAAAGGCCTGGCCGGGAGGAATCCACTGCCGCCGACGACATCATGAATGAACAGCCGACGCGCATAGGCAGCTTGCGACGAACATTGTGCGTAAATTTTGTGTGTAGTAGTTCGCTGCTTCGTCGTTGTCAACCTGTATCGTACCTCAAAAATAACCAGCACTGTTCAAACTCAAGTTTGATGCTGGTATGCAACGTGCAGCGTGAAATTTACTGCGTGAAAAGTAAGCAGAGGACCGGAGAATTTATTTGATCCGTACTTTCCATACCTAGCCGCACGGTTGATAGGTAGATGCGCGTAGGCTACACAAAAGTATGGTGGCAGTTTGCAGCGAACGTTATGTGTAAATTTGGAGAAAAAATGCAATAAAATTCGATGGAGGGGAATATGCGACAATATCAGTGTATTTGAAAGCAAAACCAAATTTCGTTATGTAGCTTGTTTGACTTCTCTTCTATTCTCTTACCACCCCTCTTCCCCAAAGCGAAATTCCATTTCTTTCCTTGTTCAGAAAAATGTATGAAGAAACCGCAAGAAAAAAAACCGTGGTATGCAGTGGTAATACTGAGGGAAAAAACATGTGGAGGACGTATTTTTTAGTAGGCTGTAACCTGCATTCTTATTTAAATACTGTGTTCTAACGGGTTACAGCATACACTTACTTAATGCACTTTATTCCCCCAATTTCTCCACTTCCCCCCTCCACAACAATAAAGAAATATTTCTATTATATTTCCTATTCCCACAGTAGAAGAAATTTTACACAAGCGACCACAAATTGCTTGCCAGCAAAATTATAAACACGCACCCGTTGTAGCAGTTTCACTGCAGTTGCATTTATTTGATAAAAACTGCAGGAGTGGAGCAAACCCCCCCCCCCCCCAAATAAAATCCTCTATTTTGTCATCTATGTCCCTATTTGGAGAAAAAGTATCAGAGAAACAATTAACATCTCCCCCCTAAAAAAAACTCCATTTTTGTTATTATGTATCCTTTTTGGGGAAAAAAATAGAAGGGGAGCAATTCCCGTCCTCCCCCTTCCCCTGAAAACCCTGATGTTATTTATGTCCCTAATTTGGAAAAAAAATAGGAGTATAGTAACTCCCATCCCCCACCAAAAATCCTTGTTTTTTCATATTTTTTCTTATTTGGAAAAAAGTATAAGTGGAGCAATTCGGGGGGGGGGGGGGGAAGGGGAAAGGGGGGGGGGTGGGGGGGTTTCCAATTAGGAAAAAAGTAAGTGCACAACTCCCTCCCCCCCCCAAAAAAAAAACTTTTTTATTATCTGTTTCTTTATTTCGACAGAAAAAGTAGGAAGGAGCAATTTCCTCTCCCCCTCCACCCATCCCCCACAAAAAAAAGTCGTGCACTTCCTTTCTTGGAAATAAAATAAGTAGAAAGGAACAACACTCTGCAGTTTTTCCTTTGACCGCTACGTTTCCCCTAGTTTGTTAAACCCATTGTAACTATCGAACGTGGTTGAGACACGTGCTATCTTGCTCCTCATGCGGTGTAATCATTAGAAAATGGCCGTTACCGGAACTACACGCCATGCCCCGGGCTCGCGCGAAGAGTGGCTACTCCAGGCTTCCAGCTCCATGGTCCTCCACACCTTCGTATAAAATCGTGGACCTGCCCTTTCTTCCCCACTTATACCTGCTGTTCTAGCAAACTGTCCACTCCTTCATCCTGCTCTTTTTATGTTTATTTACAAATTACTGTACTAACTGTTTCCCAATTCCGTGTGGGGTGCAAATTTTTTGCAAAATTTTGCCAACTGTAAAATTTGTGAAAATCGTGCACATTTTTATTGCAAAATTGTTCTGATGCACCTGTTTACGACTACTGGTTCAAAACACCTCTCTTGTCGACTAGTTTTTTGACTTCAATCAATCCATTTTAAGGCGAACTCACTATCAACTTTTTTGGTTCAAGTGCTTCTCGGCCTCCGATCGTAGCGCAGAGGGACAGCCTGATGGAAGTTGGACTGCAGTTTTCTGCTGGAATGCAGCCTTCACGCAGGAAACTCAATCAGCATTTGGTTGGTGTTGAAAATATTTGTCCATAATATACATACATGCATTTATTTAAGGAATTAGATAATAATTACCATTCAACGTGTTTAAATGTGAGTACAAGAAAACCTCGAACAATTCAAATACAAAGCAATAAACATGTCCTATCAACCAGGCCAAAATCCAGGAAAACAGTATTAAATTAGTTTGTATATTTAAAACAAATGTTTCAAAATTCCTGAACAACTTTATTTGAAAAATTCAGTGAACGTACACTAATCCCTATGATATTTCAGTTAGTCTGAGTATTCTCCCGAAATAAATATATCGAATGCTTAACTATCATCATAGTCACCCTCCCTATCGCCTGTGAATCGATACAAGTTTAAGTAATAAAGTTATTGAGAAAGAAAAGTCATATTCAGTCATACAATGTCACGGATTTATAACAATAAAACTTACTTCGCAACGTTATTTTCGCTATTGTTTAACCAAAAATAGAAATTGGGTGAAGCGAAAAATTCTATTGAATATTAGTTTAAAATACTACTTTTGAACACTGATACTTTTTGGGTTAAAATCCATAATTTTTAAAAATCGAACTCACTACCAAATTTCCACTGTTCAATATTTTCAAAGTTCCATTGTTGCTTGGTCTCTGATGTAGCATAGAGGGACAGACTATACAACTTTGTGGTAGTTGTTGTTCAGTTTTTGCTTCAATGCATCACAGACACAGCAAAATGAATTCGGAAATGGCAAGTGTTGAAAGTATAGGGGCATACAGCAAAAACGTGGAATTATCCAAGGAAGTAGGAAAAGTAAAGTTGCAAAATATTTAATATTCGTTGTTTTTAATAATGCACAGATGAAAACTTAGAGCAATTCGAAGGCCAAACAATACGTATGCTTTATCAACTACACAAAAGGAACAAAGTAGTTAATTATTTTGTTAATGTGAACCACATTTTTTCAAGTATGAAAACAACTTATTTGAAATAGTCAGTGAGTTGCCGTACAACCAACAACGTAATTGTCACTAATTTAAAGTGATCACATTTGTCGGTGGTGACAGTGTACGTCTTGGACGATCTTGGCATCCATGCTGGATTAATGTACTACTGGGAGATCGTCCAACTTTTATGTGCATAACTGCCATGATGGCATAGCAAAACAGCATAGACGCGTTACAACTGCAAACCTAATGCGTGGAAGATTGCCTAACAATATTCCTCCAGCAGGTCTGTGTAATATTGAGTCTGACTGAAGTGAATAAAAAAGGGTGCACCATGCAGTAACGCACACAAATTATTTAGCGTAATTCTATCCAAATGCAAAAATGTGAAGTAAATAAATGCTTATGCTAATTCCAAAGCACAAAATGGTATATTTTTTTAAAGAATGCAACAGCACTTAACATAATATGCATAAACTTTTGGTTTTAACAATATCTTCCATATAATATAATGTATTACATTATGAATAAACCAAGAAACCTCAAATCCTACGAGGCTGAGAGATTATGCAAAATAAGCTCGACTAGCTCACAACTTTTGCAGTTAGGAGATCCATTAACTCAACGTAGCTGTGGTATGCAAAGTGTTTTACTTATTAGAAGCTGCCTTTGGCATTCTAACAATAGTTCTTACCTGGACTGCAACAGCAGAAATAATCGTGGAGAGGACCAGAAGAATTTTCATGTTTAGTAAGCAGTTGAACACTGATAGAGAAGCTACAGAACCGTAACCTTATAAACAGATTTACGTAAATGCAATCACAAATTAATAGTCAAAATACCAGATGTTCAAAAACTTATTTGCCGACAGCAATAAAAGCTTCTTTACTGCTGAAGATCGAACGACTTGATGATTAATGCAAATTACAATTACCTCTTTAAAATTAATTTAACTTTTTTAAATCTTTCTCCTAAGACAATTTCAGAAATTAAATAGTATTAGTAAACTAAAAGATGAGTGAAAAAATAGTTTCTGTAAAACATGCA
>JAHWFP010064310.1:173844-210171 GCA_023313725.1 Lithobius niger
AATAGCGCGTCGACAGCTTGGTCTCTGTAATGTGTGGTGCAGTGGCAACCCGGACCACTGCACTGTGACTGAGGTTGGCGCTAATGACCAAGTTGTCGACGCGCCACTAAGCCTCAATCCCCCCCCCTCATTAGCGCCAATCTCACAGGGCATGCATGCAAGTTGAGATGAGTTTTAGGAAATTCTTTTGATTATTGATTATGTCACTGTGGTTTTTTCTCAATAATGATAATTATGTCTATTGATGTACAGAGATATCAACAACCAGTCAGCAAAAGAAAAATGTACAAATGTTGAAGAGGGATAGATTCAATTTATGTTTTGTAATCGAGAAAAATTTTTTTAAATAAAATTGTCTTTCCTTATTTTGACCACACATTCCAAATACCACAAGAGTGTACAAAACTGAATTAACAAACAATAATTTAAATGTTACTGACGCAAACATAAATCAACCTATTTAATTACTTTAAAAATTGTAAACTAGTAGCTCTTTGGATAGTAGAGATCGCTCGGCCTACCTCCTGCCCCCCCCCCCAAACCTACATGTAGCCATACAACCTCCTCAACAAAAGTTACACATCCGTTCAGACGTATTTTAATAACTCTATCTAACAAATATTAGTTTCTACTGCTATGAAACTGCACATCAACTGTAATTCTTTGCATTGTTATTCTCAAATGCTTTTTCTTTCCAGAGGTTTAATTGTAAATAAGCCAATCCCAAGTTCACTAGTTCTGAAGTACGGGCCTGCACTTCCCTCCTATAGTATATAAGCGCCAAATGCGCAATCCTGGAATTTTTTATTCTATAGGCTTGCTCTGGTTGGACGTGTGCTCTGACACCCCCCCCCCCCTTCACTGTGCATCACGTGTACTATTTGCAAAAGATGAAAAGAAGAGTAGCAAGTTGGTGACACTCCATCCTTGGCTGGCTCTGCCTCCCGTGCTCATGCAAGCTCCGTCACGTCGGCGATCCACCTACCCCTGAAATGCAGATTTTTACATCACCGTTTCACAATGCTGGTCGGTCTCGTCATTCTGTCCCTGATTCAACAATCATTCAAGTGAGGCTTTCTTGGCGGGATCTGCCAAACAGATCAACCGACTCGACAAATTTGATATCCAAAACCACAAGCAAAAGAAACGAAACTGAATGGCCAAATTTCCTGTCTGATGAGAACCAATGCCAATCGCCCGACTACCGCATCTCACTTGCATATCTACCCTATTGCCGGCCATCCTGAACTGATCGCTTGTCAACACAAAAGTGGCAACCACCGATCCTCCCCAGGACTATCCTTCCATGAAGTTGTGGTCACTCTCTGGTCTCCGTTTTTTTTTCATGGATGGCGCCCGGTTCTTTGGGTCTGTGGAGTCTGGGGCATCTGGCTCGTAGCATGGGTATTCGACAACCTTGGCTCTACCGCCTTATTTGACGATGTCTGCTACATATGGAAAAACAGGAAATGGATATTTTCGTCAGCAGAAAAACACTGAAAAACAAGAGTAGGGCCTGGTTGATTTCTGTTTTTATTGCCAAAATAAAAACATGCATTACCTTTACTCGTCCAGTTTCCCCTCTCAGTCACCAAGGTTACCCTGAGTAGAAGAAAGATGAAGCAAGGACCGACTCGCTGTTATTACAGAGGCCTGCACACATGCACAGCAGGGAGGTATTGGCACGGCGGGGAAGCAAACGTTCATCGATAGGGATTGTGCCTTAATATGGAGGAAACTGCTACATAAGGCAAAGCAGGTAAGGAATGTTTTCGTTTAGGCAATAAAAACAGAAATCAACCATGCCCTAGCCTGGTATTTTAATGTTTTTGTTTGATGTAACGCTGTTGCCAGATGTAAAAACAAAATGCTAGTGTCAGAATCGGTGTGTCGTGGACAAGGGAGGGCCGCCATCCTGAATATGGCTTACGTTTGGCTGTTTCATTAATTTTTCACCCATTTTGCTTTTCCAGCACACTATTTTAATCGTCTCAACTAGACTTTTCCATTCGTTGGAAAATGTACAACACATAGGTTAAATCACTGAAGTTTTTAGTATAAAACGGTAAATAACTGGGTCATTAATGATATACGTAGCCTATATAAAAACAGATTGGATGCAGACAATTTTTTCGCCATTTTGTGTTGACAATGGCAGAAAGTTCTGCTGTTGTGCAGAACAAAAGTTGAGAATATATTTATTGTGAAATTCAGCAATTGAAAAACGTAAATAAGAATGTAAATATGAATTTTAAAAGTAAACGATGTAACGTTTTCAATTTCTCAGAAGTTGTCAACATAACCATCAGGCAAATTTATCGGATAATGGTAATTTGCTGGGTATCGTAGATAACGGATATGGTATATTTTGCTAACTTGCATATATGGGCAACATTCAAGCGTTTTATTAGGCTATGTAGGCTACCGCTTAAACAAACATGAAGGCTATGGAAGAAAGAAGTTTAAAAAAAAACCCTGCCCACATGGAAAATATTTTTGGCCAAAGAAACAACTTACTGTTTTTAAATGACCCAACTCAACAAGGACCATTCCACAGCTAGCCTAGGGCTCAGATAAAAAAAAACACAATGCAAGTAGTATTATAAAGCCATCATTCTTTTTTATTTTTTAAAACGTCCAGTCAATACAGGAAAAAAAAGTAAACATTTCGTTCATTGTAGCCTGAAGAATTAAGCTAATAGCTGTAGATTTTTGTGACAGTTGAACCAAATATTGACTGCTATGAATTGATGTTTCAATGCACGAAAGTTTTTTTCGAGAAATATTCACACTGGCAGGTTGACTTGTTTTGTTCACTTTTGTTCCAGACGTGCATAGTTGAAGGTAGGTTATAGTTTTATATTTTAAAAAGAGTTTTTATTTGCGTTAACTAAGACCTTCTTGCATTTTCAATTTGAATGTAATGTTTTTCATTCTTTTTTTTCAGTTTTTACCCTCTCTCCCGAAGTACAGAAACGTGAAAAAACTAACTTATACATACACAGCGAGCTTTACGAGGATCACTGAAAACTGCGAGTAAAGCATCATCGTCTCCAAACCAAGTGAATGCAGGTTTGAATTTCTCGATCGGCCTAACACTTAAAATCACTGTTCCATGATAGCTCGGATGTCCGGAGGCTATAGGAATTTCATCGTAACGAACTGTACATTCTTCCCAACCACCAATGTGACTTTTCTGACGATGACTTCTATGAAGAACAGTACAATAAAACGGGTCTAGCTACTGAAATTTAATGTTACTACTTACAGTTTTAGTGGTGTGATAAAATAAGCTCATCTACCTGTTGTATAAACGGTGATGATGAGGGTCTACGTGTCAAGGCCAAGGTGCATGAAAGATTTATTTGGTTCATATGTGTGTGCGTGTTTTTATAGAATTAGTGTAAGCGCCTGTACTTCATTGGGATTTGGTTATATTTTTGTCTTGTGACCACATGTTTAGTGGTTTTTATTGAATAGCTTTTCTCTGCTTTATCCTATTGCCCTGGCTACTCCAACAATGGAAAGGTCTCATTGAGACGATTAAAATAGTATATTGGTACGGTATATCAAAAATGGTCAAATTTGTTCACGGTGGCGTTCTGCTGTCCACGACGTATCTCCACGCAGGTTCTGCGATGGAGCAACAAGACCTTCTCGATTGTTGAAAGCGATTTTCTATTGTATCATTTATGTTCACCGTGGTGTGTAAAAAATTTCTGTGTAGACAGTTTTGTACAATTTGACTGACTTAATGAATAATAGTTTAGAGACCTCTGGGGGGTATTTTTGTTTCTTTTTTGTTAGCTTACGTGCTGCACAAGACATGTAAAGACCCAAGAAGTGTACAACATACAACATGGCTAAAGAAATGGAAATTAGCTGTATTTTTTCATCGTTTAATTGCTAAAACATTTATGGTCATTTCTCGCTCTTCCAAAACTTGCCTATTCCTGAACACACACACAAAAGACTACAGTAGTGTTGATCAACCCACAGTAGACATCATCACATTGTATATTCAGAATACAACACGATGCTAACAGTTGGAAAACGACGATCACTTTTCAAACTCACTTTCATAATCTGAAGATATATTTCTGTTTGTTTAAATATCCCACACAGATATCTGCAACCCTCTTTCTTGCAAATTGCCGATAGCCTATAATAAAATACCTGTCTTTGTTTGGCACGTAAATATATTGTCTACTCTAATAACATTCTTATTGCTTGTTCGGCCACAGAAACGGAGCTCTGCTTAGCCTCTCACATTGCTAATGCCTGCCTCTCCACTTCCGGTGCAACGTCGACCCAAACTCTTTATTTACCCGGTAGCTGATGTTTGGATTGGAAGGTACCTGCAGATTCTTCAGCACACAGTTTTTTTATGGTGCTCTTGAAAAAAGATCACAAATTAATTGTTTCGTCATAAAAATACCCAAAATACGTAAAATACTTTAACAAAACATTAAAAAATAAAGATTGTACAGAGGTCTAATTACATACTTGTAAAACTCTACGCGGAAATCGGTGAGACAAATAGCCTTCAGACGTTATCTAAATATTATGAGACTATTTGCCTCAACCACAGGTGCTGATAAATTATTCCAGCAGTTGACTACCCAGCTGCTGAAAAAAAACTTTCTAGTAATGATTCTAAAGGGATTTGCATCCATCCAACTTCCAGGAGTGCCCCCTCGTTCGATCACCGAAACAGTGCTCAAAGAAACACCACGGTAACCATGTAGCAACAGATATGTTAAAGTTATATCCGCTCTTAATCTTCCTAATTCCACAGGTTCTAATTTCAAGGCATTAAGCCTATCAGTGTAGGATAGATGGGATAAACCACTTAAGCTCTTTGTGAATCTTCATTGAACGGACTCAAGAAGGTCAATGTCCCTGAGAGGGTGGAGTGACCAAACTGGACTATCATACTCCAGTATTGGTCGTACATAGACCTTGAAGGCCCAAGCTGGAGTTTGTGGATCCCCAGAACTGAAGAATTCCTGAATCATAGCTCCCCGTTGCCGTGCAGCTATTACAATTTTATTATAGCGATAACTGAAACTAAGCTCATTTGTGATCCAAACCCTCGAATCTTTTACAACTTCAATTTCTGTAGTGTTCTAGCACCCGACAAAAATTATTTGAAATGTAAATTTAGATTCCGGGACCGCACATGGAAAATATTGCATTTCGGTGGTGCTAATGGCAGTTGTCATCTGACGACCAAGACTGAAGCCTATTCAACTCCTCCTGCAATTCGGAATGGCTGACATTGTTAACTACCGACCTGTACAGCTTCACATCGTCCGCAAATTTCTTTAATTTAATTATATATTTTTATTGATGTCAAATCATTTAAGAAGATGATAAAATATGGTGAAGAAAAAGCTAGCGAGCCTCTCGCTGGATAGCTCACAATACTCCGTGTAACCCTTATCTGTCATTACCCCCAATGATAGTGCACAGCATGGCCGAGTTGATATTAGTCTCTGATGTTAATTACTGGGGTTTATGTGACCACTATGTACAAGTGTACGTGTACACGGACACTTGAAAAAAAATAATGTTTCTCTAGCACAACCTCACTGCTTATGTCGCCGCACAAACTTTATTTGCTAGCTTTGAATCTTAGCTTGTTGCAGTTTACAAACAGACCGTAAATCCCCGGATTTAAGATCATTGTCTTAAAAACAAAAAAAAAAGTGCTAAGAGAAGAAAGGGTTACTGAAAAAGTTACGTCTATAAGACCATGGCCTTAAATTCGAAACAGGATTTAGAAATTATTCTATAAGCCTATACAACTACTATTTGAATTTTAAAAGTTGTGATCATTTTTCTAAAGTATCGATCGGCTGAATCCGTGGGATCTACAACTTTTTTTAACCATATTTTTAACATCATTAAAAACCTAATTTGCCAGTCTTACTTGAATTTAATGCAAGTCTGGCTTTTTATTGGCATTTTAATTAAACAGATGTCAGAAAATCACTAAATTTATTTGATGCGTCTACATCATTGTGCCCGATATCGTTAGACCTAATTAGTTTGGTGCTTTTGCAAATTTCAATGGGCCACCTACCTAATTGATACCAACGTTTCTGAAATTGGGTTGCATCAATTGACCATAAAATCTCAACAAAAAACGGTGATTAATTGAACAGTATATACTAATAGTTGATGTCTGCTAATGGATGCCAATATGTTATGATCATTAGATTGATTGCGTGTAATGACTAGAGATTTAGTGCTGCTTCATGAGCAGCATCTTAGATAAAAAAAAGTACCTTCGTTTGAAATCCCAGTGCAAGCCTGTATACTATCTTTCCCCTAGATTTTGGTGCAAGCAATATATCCGCAAAGCGAAAATCTTAAAGCATGCAAAGCTTTGCTGAGATGCTTTGCAAACAAACAGCAAAGATTTTTGGGTTTGTGCTTTCCCATAAAATTTAGAATCTGTTAGCAAATAATTATTGTAGGATGAGAATGAGTAACTAATTTATTTTAAACTTAAATTAAAAAAATTTAACTGAGTACATATTTACATTATTAAATTATGATTTTTTATATTATATTTATGAAATAAAATACATATATATATTAAATTTTTGAGTATATATTTTAAAAATGTATCAGTGAAGAGAGCCAGTTGAACTGAACAAGCAAAGTACAGTAAAAAATATATATAACATTCCGACTTGCTGTTCCATAACTACAGTATAACAGATCACTGTTTCTGTACTGAATTTTTCTGCACTGCCCAAACATAAAAAACTAAGTAAATTTATTGTAGGCTAGTCTGAATCATTAACTTTTTAATTTAAGTTCTTTGAGTTTAACTTCTTAATTACCATTCTGCAAGGTTGTCTGTTTTTTTCCCCAATACCAAGAGGCCATAAAAAGACTTTTTAGGTCGGTCGATCCACATAATTTTTTTACTCCAAAGTTGGGTATGAATTCTTTGCTAGACAACAAAAAAACCAACCAACACAACAAACATGCCGTCGTATTATTTTTTTGGGTGTTTACGGTGTGGAAAAAACTTGATGAACTAACTTTGTATCTAGCCGGTGATTTAATAGTGGTGTACTAAGTGTAAAACTCCAAGATATTTCTGGAAAACAATATAGATAACAGAAGTTACACCAGGGAGAGACTGAGTCGTCAGGAGTTGTATGCTTAGAGGATGGATCAGAGATAATATTACGTCCACAATGCAGCATTCAAATAAGCTGGAAATTTTACGAAATTGTGCACGGTTTTAGATTCACGATTAAAGTTTAAGACGGAGAGCATATTTATTGTTAAGCTGATCAATTGTTACTAGCATTTAGTATTGTTAAATGGTCATGGTTGTATAGTATTTTTGGAATAAAATGATAGCACTTTATGTAAAGATAGGCCTTGTTTACTGATGGAATTTACAAACAAGAGGGGTTGGTTGCAGTCGTGTCTAACCTGCTCAATACCAATTAACAGATAATTCATCAAAAATATTTAAACCTTTAAAATAATCTTTATTTGCCCTATTTGGAAAAAGATTACACCAATTTTGCCATATCACTCAATCTACAAATTCTATACCCGTTGCACAAATGTCACTTTGCCCTCAAATCCTGTCGACCAATTGTATTCAGTTTTGAAAAGGAACGCTATTTTATTCCATTTTCATTAATTCTCTTTCCATTTAATTCTTGAGCACAATATCTGAAACTACAAACCAAATGAACACACTATACTTGCAAGTAATATTTTCGAAATGATCACAGTCAATCATTTGCTTCTTATAAGTGACTGTTTAGAAAAAATGTAATGCCTTCGGTAAAATGCAGGGTTATATAAAAAAAATTATTGAGTTTTTTAAATAAATAAATAATCATTTATTACCAATTCAGAAACAGGTAAACCATCATCGGCAAAACTACATTCGCCTTATTAATAGCCATGCGGTTATCCACTGCATATCAAGACGAAAGTCCTAAGAATTACAGACAAGTACAGAAGCCAGAAATGAACTTTTTACTTCTTCAAATTAGGATGAGGTGTCACCTACATTCCAGCCAACTGCAATTATACTGTCAGCGGATTTGCGGCATGTCCTTTAAAAATCAGACAGTAGGCGAAGCAGTGCACTAATGCAGTCGAACAAGAGAGTCTCCCACATTAATGCACTACACTAGAAAGAAAAACAATTGCAAATGAGATTAAATTCTACATTTTTACATAATTTAGTGTCTGTTTTCCCTGCCATTTCATTAGGACAATATTTCAAAAATTATCCCTTATCGTTTTGCGGTAGGCCCAACGAATTTATAGGATAGGATATTGTGAATCACTTGGTACTTCCATACATGGCGCCTCGAAGCTTACCAAAGAAGAAAACTTTGGCGTAATTACTGACAGCAACGAAAATTGAATCTACCCTTTTATTTTATTAAAAAAGTTGCCAAGGTCACAACGAATCACAGAAGGTGCTTGTGTGTACTTACAGTAGCTTGTTTAAACAGAAGAATATGTTAAAAAAACAGTAACATCAACACGAGTGGTATTAACAAAACAAACGTAAAAAAGCTTGGATGATAAACGATTTTTAAACGATAATTGTCCAGGCGATTTCGCTTTCGCCTGAGGCGATTTTGTTTTAGAGGCGAATTTTTTTTTTCAAAAAAGCAGTTGTTAACCTCCGTGCTGTCATTTTTTATTTGTCCAATTTTGCTAACTTTCCAAAACCTTTTTGGAAAATTAGCTTAATTTTATTTTCCTGTTTACCTGAACATTCATCCTTCATTTTGAATGAGTAATCTTTATTTATTGTATATCCTATCTTTTTAGCTGTTTTAAAATGAAAATGAGACCACCAACTTTTCATCCACACTTCCCCTAATACCTCGTTCAACCAAGCCAAAGTAGCATTGTAAGTGTTACGACTTCACATGTAAACGGGAGGGGGGGGGGGCAGCAAAAATGAAAATGGAATTACCATTTTCAGTTTTCGAATACTGCCCTCACCAACTTTTCGGTTACGGGGCGAGAGCAAATTTATGAGAAAGGGAGGGTAGGTGTGAATCCAGAAGAAATTGGAAATGGGACCACCATTTTCAGTTTAAAGGACTGCTGCCTAATTATTTAACTATATTTATAGCTGTGGGGGAGAGAGAATCTGCAGAAATTGAAAAAAAAGAAAATGGATCCTCAAATTTTTCAGCATCACAGTAGCACAACCACCCACCAAATTTTAATGACTGTCCCCAACTTCTTCAAGAACCTTGAAAATATTTCTTTATCCTCCTTCTGCTCAAAGTCCAATTATAATCGAACCCTATCCCCAATCCTAAAAAAAGAAGCTTTAAAAAATTATTTTCCTCCAGTCTTGTCAATGATCATTTTGTGACATCCCCACCATCACCGGATCTAAAATTTGAATCCCCTTCAAGAAACATCGTGAAAATGTTTGCAAAATCTTTACGAACTGCATCTATGTTGGAAAAAGTGATCCACTGCGTATGGGCGTTGGTTTGAATTGCCACACAAAAGTAGATTTTAATTATTTTGATATCTTTTATTTATTAAATTTAAAATATTTAATAATGTTAAAAAATTCTTATAATTTTATTTTTTTGGGGGGAGGGGTGTTTTTGTTATAACAAAAGGGTTGTTTATGAATATGGAAATAATTTCGGTGTTTAATTCCTGCTGAACTATGATTTTTCACCATTTTATGGGATGTTTTATTTAAGTTTACAAATACCGGATTTACAGTTACAATAGTACTTCCTATTTATTTTATGCTTTAATTTCTAAACTAATCCAAAACTGACCGGGGATTTTCTCGGGGGAGGAGGGTTTGGGGGTTTGGACGATTTTTTCGGTGATTTGTTGGGAATATGATGACAACTATGTCATTTAATTTCAAATATATAACACGTTATTTCTTTGTAGCAGCTTTTGTATTTTAAAATAATAATCTATATAACTAAGTTCGTAGTTTTTTTGTTTGTGTGTGTGTTCACAGTGGGTATCTCGATAATCCTTATCCTACTGAAGTCAGCAGTTGGAATCTCAATAATCTTTATTCTATTGAAGTGTGTAGTAGAAATTTCAGAAGCAAGAACGATGGTTGATGGCAAAGGTGGTGCTTAATTTGTAAAGACCTTCAACAATAATTGGCAGAATAGTGCCGTCACAGTATTTTTATGCAAACAGAAAAGCTTGGGCGACTGCTAATAGGGATGGGTAATTTTGATAACTGTTGTAAAAACCTTCAACAATTTGCATAAGCCGTAATGTCACAAACTTGAAAACCTAACAGTGCTCTATAAACCGGGCCAAATATAGGGGAAGCCCACGTCTCGATAATGTTTGTTTCTGTTGAAGTCCACAGAGGGAATCTCTATAATCTTTATGCTATTGAATGACTTGGTGGGAATCTAGATAATCTTAATTTTTTTGGTTAGTTGTCTTTCATTAGAATTGTTTGCCTTAGTAATGATTCAATTTTTTTTGCACATATCAGACCTATAGATGATGTCATATTTTTTCCAAACTTTGATCATAACTGCATTTAACTAAATCTAATGAAAGTTTTGGCTACAGCTATAGTCTGTTCCACATTATGTTTGCAGGAAACTGACTGTATGATGCCACGTTTCCTTCCACTACGAGTGCAAAGACTTTGTATATCACACTCGTTGATTCAGACAGTAACTTTGCAGAGGCTACAAGTGTGATATCCACATGTGTTTACGCTCGTAGTGCAATGAAACGTGGCACTATACAGTCAAAAGTTCTCTGCAAACATAATGTGGAAGAAACTATAATGTGGTGCTTAATTTTGATAACCGTTTTTAAGGCCCTTCAACAATGATTGGCAAATCCAGCAATGTCACGGTATTTCCATGCAAACGGGAAATCACAACAACGCTTTGTAAAACTGGCCATGTACGGAGGCTGCCCTAGTAATGATAATAAAAATATTAATTTGATACTGGAGCAACAGGACTAGTAGGACGTAGCCTGCCAAACTAAAAAGGTAAAAGTATTGAAAGTATGCACATAAAAAGCAAGCGGGTATGGTACGACAAGAGAAAGGGTTTATCAGGGAGCTTGGATTATACTTAGCTTTGATAGGGTGGCCCCACTCGGTGAACGCGTCTGAGCTAAGCACAGCTATTTCTCGTGGTAAGGTATAGACGAGCGAGATTCAGTTAGTGACGTTTTTGCTCCCAAACCAATCCTCGAAGCAGACGACGCTTGGTTTTTCGAAACCAACAAAAAGGTTTGTTTTAACTAGCCAGTAGTTTTCAACAAAATTAATGAATAATTATGAAATATCTGATCTCTCAATCTTTGCTGAACGTTAAATCACACATTATTAAAATAAAACGAAAAATTCTTACCAGATCACCCGAGACGAGAGTAACTGACGTAGTTGCGTTGAAACCAAAACAATGGCATGCGTTTACGATGGTCGCTTGTGACGGTGCTCTCCTTCTGATAACAAACGTTGCGATTTTCAGTCGCATTGTCGATTGTGCTGGTAGGTAATTGCACTTTAAAACAATTTAAGCAATTGGAGCGGTCCGACTTACGTTTGATGATGCGTACTTGTTCGTTTGTTGTCCAATTTTGTGCCGATTCATCGGAAAAATCAAAAGCCAATGAGATGCAAGAATCGGTAAAATGGCGCGAAAAATGGGAGCAGAAACATCAGACGCATTTGTAGTATACAAAGCAGCTCCCCAAATCTCGTACGGTTTCTCGCGGTACAGCGTAATACTAAGTGGGTCCACCCTATCAAAGCTACATGTAATCCAAGCTCCCTGGGGTTTATTATCTGAAAAAAAGTTAATTTAAAAGCATGTGTACAATTTAAAAATAAACTAGATTAAAAATAGCATTGCCAAATTGCCACCCTCGACATAATGCCTGAATGTTAAATAATTATTTAAACTTTGATCGAGTTTTAGAGAAATGGTTGCTGTTACAGTTTACGTACAGTGCAGAGAATTCAAAAGTGTTGCAAAAAGAGTTTCATTAATACAATTTTGATGCTTAGTTTAAGCTGAAAAAAACTGTTTCATTTTGTTAAGCCACCTTTTTTTGGCAGGCAGTTGTTTTTGCTGCATTTTTGAACAAAATTCAAAATCTCGTTTCTATGTCCATGATGGCCAGCTATAGTATATTTATACAAAAGCCACAGTTTCTATATCAAATCATTAAGATCATCTAAATATTTATAACCAATTCTACTCGAATAACCCGATTTTTTAGGCATGCCGTCTCTTTTTTTTTCTTATTTTTCATATCTTCCCAAATCAGCGCAAAAATTGATGTTTACTTAGTGCTACGATTCGACTTGGGTTTACGGGTGACAGTCGTTATTTGGTAAATGGCATGAGTATTTTTTAATATTGCCATGTTATCTGCTTTACCTTCAGGTGAATAGTAGGATTCTTTAAAAATTAGCAGACTCCAAAGCCCGCGTCTTCCGTTATATAGCCTCCCCCCACCCGACCACTACAACAGTCTCAAAATTTTTTACTGATTATTCCCGATGATCAGATCACCTTTTTTCGTGTCAAACTGTAGCCCAAATACAGGATCTGATTCCTTGGAATTTTCGAAATATTTACCAAGAAATATTTGGGCCTTTGTCCGAGAACCTGGCCAGGAAATAATTATTGATGAACCTGAGAGCGGCAATGTTATGAAGCTCAGGTGGGGTAGAAACGCGTCTACCTTGCACCGTGGAATATGTAGGCATGAGTTTAAGACCAGTGCTCGTAGATGCATATTTAGTTTTTTAAGAATTTAGGAGGATTTCCCATTATAGGAGCTATTGCGGCAGTTAGGGGAGTTCCGGGGAGCTATTGGTGTTACACTGTTATAAAGTCTGAAAATTCCATGTCAGGGCCAACGTGACTTTCGTAAATGTATTTGAAATTTAACTCGTCCACGGGAAAAAAATTAATTTATATATATTCATTGTCTCTGGCAACGTGTTTAAGAATTAGTGCGTAGGACTGATTGCAATTAAAAAACATCGGTGTTTGAATGATGCCCTTGTGCAAAGTAACACTCGATGTGTTATTGTTCGTCCAAAAGGCAATCGTGAAAAAGAATTGCGTTTCGAAATTTTGGGGTCCAGTTCTTAGGGTGGAATTAAATCTATTTGAGAATCGTGAAAAAATGCTATCTTTTGTCTTATTTTTTGTGGATTTCCAGGATATATATCCTGCAAAGCTTTGTAATTAAGCTGACAAAGTTTAACAGCATAACCAATCGTAGTCAAGCCAGCCATTATTACAAATGAAATTATAGAGTAAGTTAGTTTTTCCGCAATTTGCGGGGCCTACAATATCTGATACTACAGGCAGACACTTGATTTTTTTTAAATCATAATATTTAACTTCAATTTTTTTATATACGCATTTTTTAAATGTTTACAAACATACCAAAACAATAAAGTCTTCATCAGACAATTTGTTGTTGGACATATCCAAAAGGACCACTCCAAAGTCTAGGGGCACCACAATTTCTCGTTGCTGGGAGTATCATTGGTAATCTACAACGTAGTAACTTTCCCAGTGACTTCCTTCAAGTTCAAAGTGTTGTAAGATATCAAGTTAAATCATGGTTTATCAATAACATTTCTATTGAGTATGAATTTAGTTTTATTAATATCCTCATCCACTGAAGTTATAAGATAGCGTGGTTTATCATAGTCGTTAGCTTCTACGCTATTCGTCTACAGCAATTGTTTGTTACAAGATGATCAGAAAGTATACTTCAATGCCACGAACAATCCGATTAGAAATATAAGTGAGCCTACTTTACCGAGTGAAGCGGTTACGAAAAAAATGTGTACACGAAAATAGTTTAACGCTAATCAGTTTCAGCATGAAATGCTCTTTGGATAAAGAAGGCATTGGGTTTGTTAATTCCGGTCGTCTTTCAAGTTTCATAAGCACAAGTTCCGGTTTAATTCTCAAATTTTTACTGCAGTGATCCGATTGTAGCACTGGTTGTTAGATGTAAAGCAGGAACAAAAACCTTTCATATTACTCAAAAAACAATGGACGAGCATTCAACAAATAATAATATTTTCGATATTGCTTACAAAAGAGAAAAAGAACTGCCCATCATGATGAAGGTGCTTCAAGATTTTCATACAGAATACGTTTATTTCCAATTAGATTTGCATGTAACTTTGCAACAGATTACCCATTTCATCGTTCTAAAACAACTTCGTAATTACCAGCCTTACATAAGGCGCTTAGGAAAAATACGCAAATGTGACCAGACCAAATTTGGTCAAACTTTTGCACGTGCCTATAAATGTATTTGATAGCTGGTCCAAAGTAGTTAACCACGTACTGTGGTGGACCCATGTTGCCAAAACTATCGAAATACCAGTGTTAGCCCATAATGGTGAAATAGGCTAACCAGTAACTTTCGTTTCCATCGTGAAAATATTCCAAGTTTGTGATTACCTTTCCACCCGTAGGCTAAGTTTTAAAGGAAGTGTGGCTGTACTAAAAGTACCCTTAAATTTCGGAATTTTCATACTCTCACCAACTTATTTTCGAGCATTTAAACCAGAGTGGTGTCCTTCCAGATGCATGGAAACAAGCTGTAATTGTCCCTAAATTATAAAAGTAAAATGCATCTTGTCCTGAAAACTACCCCAATTGCATTTGCAATCCCTTGTAAACTTGTGAAAAACTTTCTTACACGAGGAAACATTGAATTATTGTTTTGAAATTAAATGTTTGTAACTGATCTGTTTGACTTCCTTCTGGGTAAGTCAGCCGCTTTACAACTGTCAGTAGCAATGGACTGTTAGACTGATGACCTTGATAATTGGGCCCCATTGGATGGTGTGTATTTTGATTTTAAACGGCTGTTTGACTCGGTGGTTCACAGTAAGCTGTTGTTTAAACTGGCCCATTATGGAATTCGTGACCCCTTGTTGCCCTGGGTTGAGGCATTTCTTACGGGTAGAACCCAAGTGGTACAGGGTAAAAATTTATACTCATCCTCAACTGATGTTATTCGTGGAGGACCTCAGGGTTTGGTCTTGGGTTCCCTTCATTTTTGTCTTCTTTTTGAATGGCCTCAATCGAGACCAAGACCTAACTGTAGATTTATATCTTAAATTCGCAGATGGCCTTAAGGTGACTAATGCACTTTCCGGCCATTAATCCATCTTAATTCTTGATACCCCACATTGATGGAGTCAAACTGGTTAAAGGATTGGCAGCTAGCGTTTTCGTCTTTGGCCATTCGTCGGCGGAAGCTGGCCATTCAGTATGCTGTGTGTTTACGTGCTGTGGAATCCAGTACTGCTTGGTCCATGGTTTTTGGGCCAGACTTGCGAGTCGGTAGACGCAGGGTGGGTAAGGGTGATTTCCGCGATAGGCTCCAGCATTCCTGTCAGGAGATAGCCTTTGATATGCCCAGCGTCTTGAGGCTGGGGGGGATGCCAGTGGCCCCTTGGCTTGTCCCAAGTGGCATTTTCATTTTCGCTCTGGCATCCCTCCCGAAGGGTTCCACTCTGCCAGCAAGGTACTTGCAGGAGTTCCGGCGGCTGTGTTCTCAGTACGCCGGTTATCAGCGGCTGTTTACTGATGGGTCGAAGTCAGACGCTGGCGTGGCTTGTGCTTGTGTTTGTAAGGGAGTGACGGTAGCCCATCGCCTTCCATCAGGCTACTCTGTGTTTTCTGCAGAGCTTTTGGCTCTCGGTGTGGCGGTGGAATGGATCCTTGGCCTTCAGGGCACGCATTTCATTATCTTTAGCGATTCCATGAGTGCCCTGGAGTCCTTGGCGACTTACAATCCACGGAACCCCTTGACACAACGTGTCCAAGCTTTGCTTTCCCGCGTGCCTGGCCAGCGGAAAACCGTGCTTTTCTGCTGGATCCCGGGCCATGTTGGGATAGGTGGAAATGAGCAAGCGGATTCTGCAGCAAAAGGGGCCCTTTCTGGCCCTCTCGGTAGGGATCTCAGGCTTGTTCCCTCGGACGCTTTTCCAACTCTGCGTCTGAGGTTACATGCTTTTTGGCAAGCCTCGTGGGATGGACAGGACGGTAATAAGTTACGGGCCATTAAAGGCACTGTCGAGGAGTGGCACTCGGCGTGTCGCCGCAGTCGCCGTGAGGAGGTTGTGTTGACCCGTTTGCGAATTGGTCACACCCGACTTACTCACTGTTTCCTTTTGCGGGGGGTTGACCTTCCTGAATGTTCTTGGTGTCGACGGCCACTTACGGTCCGGCACTTACTTGTTGATTGTCGCCATCTTGATGGTGTTCGTCGTCGGTTCCATCTTCCGCATGACATTGCGCGTCAGTTGGGCGATAAGTCTGTCCTCCTGTCCGGTGTTTGTCAATTTTTGCAGGAGGTACAGATGTATGACAAGATTTAGATTAGGGGTTTGGATAACACCTCTGTAATGTGTGGTGCAGTGGCAACCCGGACCACTGCACTGTGACTGAGGTTGGCGCTAATGACCAAGTTGTCGACGCGCCATTAAGCCTCAATCCCCCCCCCCCTTTTCGTCTACTAAATGTTGCTGCCTATAATTATATTAGTGAAGTGTTATTTTCTCCATGACCAGCTATTGAATTCTGTAAATCACATTAAGGTTCTTGGTGTGTGGATGACCACTGAACTGAAACCTGCCAACCATTGTACAAAATTATAAGTCTGGCTTTCCAGCGCCTGGCTCTTGCGAAGCACCATTTTAATTTGGCTGATATGCAAGTAGGAGTTTAGGCTTTCAAGGTGTACGTCCATCCCAATTTCGAATATGCTATTCTGTTGTGGACACCCTTTCAGCTTGGCGATATTGATAGGGAATAATCGGTCAACCATTATTTCATGTGGAGCTTGCCTGGTCTTAGGGACTTACCACAGGGTGAGTGATGAAGAAGAAGAAAAAGAAGAGGAGGACGGGCTTTATTTAAAACACAATTAAAACAAAATACATTGATAGTGGGTTGAAGACCAAGGTCTTTTACGACCCCAGTACAAAAATAAATTGCATAAATGACTACAATGAAATAATAATAATAAAAAAATACATACATAATAGTTAATTGCACAATAGTGCAATCACACACATGCGAATGTTAAAAAAAAAGAAGAAAGTTACATAATAAAATTATTCGAAAAGTGGAAAAAATTGGGAAAAAATATAAAACTATTTATATATATATACATATATATATTTTATAAAATATATATAAAAGAAAAAAAACAAAACACCTAAAAATTACGTTAAACAATGTGAAAAAAGAATCTAAAGACACAATAAAATGTTACAATTATATAAGGAAAAGGAGTAAAATGGAAGTTTAATTTTCAGTTTAGTAATGTGGCATTGGTAAGGCAGTGTTTAAAATATTTTTTTTTAACTGCGGGCACTTGGGCTCTGGATTATGTCAGGACAAATGGCAATCCAGATGGAGGATACTTGACCAACCGAAGACATCTTGATGCTAATAGTTCTGCTAAAGGTCTGGTGACTTTTTAGCATGTTTCTAGTAGGAGAGCTATGAATAGTAAAATTGAACTTTACAAGATTGTGTCTGTTTTTATTAATATAGACACCACTTCAGGAAGAATGTTCAGTTTAAAGAAAAGTGTAGACTATGGTCTTTTGAAGGTCGATCCAAAATGATTCGGATAGTTTTCTTTTGAAGTTTTAATAGTCGTAATTTATTCGTTTTTGACGTGTTCATCCAGACAAGTGTACAATAATTTAGATATGGTTGAATAATTGCATGATACAGTTGGGCAAGACATTTAGTAGGTAGCTCGTCTCTTAGTTTATGTAAGATACCAACGGCTTTAGATATTTTGTTAGATATGAAGTTGATGTGGTGATTCCAATTAGGATGTGGGTCAAGTTTTAGGCCTAAAAAGGTAATATCTGAGACCTCCTTTAATTTGCATTTATTTATTACTAAATTATGCATGTTGTTGCAATTAATACAGGCTAAATTCAGTCCCAACAATGCAAACAGCTAAAAACCACCGTTCTTTTTTCATGATCTTGTTTTGAGCACCTTTAGGTTCATTTTCCTATCACCAATGAGCAGAGCGTGACAGGTTGTGTTAGTTGCTACAGTTGTTCTAAACTTCAGTTTGACCTGACATCCACAGTTCCCAATTGAAGCCAATCGGACTGTTTGGAGCAATCCAACACCACGAGAGGATAGGCTTTCTTAAACTGAAGCAAGACAAACCTCAAGTCATTGGTGTCGTAGCACAGCTGCAAAAATAGCTGTGCCATTCTGTTCACACCGGCGTACTCTCCAGTAGTAAAATGGAGATTCAAATCTAGAAACGGGTATCTCTCGGAATTTAGTCACGTGAACATCTTGCATCGTACAGTCGAACACGGCCGGGTTTTACTTAACAAGTCCAGTCTGTTAGTTTGAAAAGCTAGAATTATTCACCTAGGTTTCTACGGGGAAGTAGTTAACAGGCATAAGGTGAAGCTGGTATTTTTAGGGAGCTTTCAGCTATCATATTGCCATGGTCATCATCTAAATCCACAGTCACTTCGTGGTAGTTGAGATTGTAGAGTTTAAGTTTTTGTTCATCCTAAGCCATGAAATGCTATTCAGAACGACTGTGCCATTAGACTCGGCCGCATATTTGAAAACGACATTTGTATCGCTGGCTCTCACGCAAGTCAGCTCGTGTTTAGTACCATAAATGAGCTTATCGTAATTTTCGAAAAATCCCATTATGTGTTTTAAGGGGATGGAAAAAGGTTAAGCTTCCCTAGGGAGATATTTCTACAATGATGGACGCGTGCTGCGGTTTGAATCCCAAGTTTTGGGTTAAATCAGCAGCCACTGACATGGGGCTGTCCAATGCCCATCACTGGTAGCGCAATGCCTGTTTCTCTGCAGCACGAGAAGTGAGTAGCCAATTAATTAATGTACTGAAATATGGATAATTTAACTCATCGACTTGTTTATTACCTAGATTGTATTTCATATTTGTAAACAGGATCATGGGAGCTTTATTTATAAGACTAGTTATGCAAGTATCTGTGTATGCCGAGTCATTGTCGTTCAACAACCTCCCTATAGTCAGGAGATAACTGTTGGCAACGTGCAGAAATAAATCTTGTTTTTTTTAACATGTACGCGGATTTCAGAAATTAAACTGTTGAGGTTTGTGCCAAACAATACGATTGTATTCGTGGGAATGTGCGATTCGACAGAGGAATCATACATTAAAGGTTTGCTGATTTTTTTAACGTTATCTTCTACTATGCTCATGTTTGGGTGTTGTTATAAATTTAATGAAAGCTTTGTTTCTAGGCGTCAAACCTTATTTTTAATTACTAATATCACTAAAATTAATAAAGAGTTCTTTCCCTTTTTTCCAAATACGACCATCTTGTCCTTTTTTTAATTTTAAGATTTAGATCTCAATTAAAGTCTTGCCATGAGTGTATCTCCATTCAAATGTAACAGTTCATTGGTCTGAGACATAAGCCACATACTTATATTTTTAATTAAGTTTGTAGTAACTGGTAGGTAAATTTAATTACGAGGGAACTCTATGATTTTAAAACCTGGAGGTGAATTGGGATAAAAAGAATATAAAGTGAGTTGAGTGTCGCTGTTTATTTAGGCTCATAATATTGACGGTTTTCTTGCCTTCTCCCGTATACGCCAAATTCAAACCCCCAGAATCGAGCCAAACTATTGTCACCCGAAAAGGATATGCATAGTTCGGATTGGTAATTATCAAGTCAGAATCAATCAATTCAGTAGAAAAGAAATGGCATTATCGTTGTGGCCATTCGCATCAATGATCTTGAAAATGTGTTCAAATCTTCGATCTCTAAAGTCCCGGGTTGACCATCACTTTGTGCCAGGAGCACCAGCATCTGCGGTTTATTGAGTTTTATTATTTTTTGAGTTAATGTTGTTTATGCTGTGGTACGTGTCTAAATTAAGCAGAGCCAATTCGTATTTTTTTCAGATTCTAAACGAATCGGTGTGTTTAGATTCTCATGTCACAGTCTTTGCAAGTTAGAATAATTGAACATGAATCCATGATGTTTTTTTTTTGTAAAGTGATACACTCGGAAATGACAATAAATTCAAAATCTGAAAGGACTGACCTTCATTTCCCCATGCACACGATGTCAAACCTTCTAAAGCATTATCAGGGGTGAAGCATTTTCGTCAATCTCACATTGTGAATTTCATAACGCATTTACTCCCGATACTCCCTAATGTTGCTAATTCGTCATTTGCAGGAATGCAGCTATCAATTCATCATTTACACAATGTGAAAGCTTGTAAAGCATTAACACCTAAGACCCCTTTAAATTGTCATTTGCAGGAGTGCAGCTAACCATTAGTTATTCTCACAATGTGAAAACTCATAAAGCATTTGTACCCCTGAGGCCCCTTCAATTCGTCAATTGCATGAGTGCATCTAACAATTAGTCATTCACACAGTGTGAAAGCTCGTATAGTATTTTCACCCTGAGACCCCTCTAATGTTGCTAATTCGTCATTTTAAGCAGTGAAGCTGTCAATTAGTCATTCTCATAATGTGAAAGCTAAACAATAATTTGCACCCCTGTGAATCCTCTAATGTAGCTAATTCGTCATTTTCAGGAGTGCAGCTAACAATTAGTCATTCTCATTAGTGACTTCTATAACTCATTTTTGACAGCTGACAAAACAGTATTTTTCTCCAATCGTTTATAAGGGATAATCAATCCTTCCTTTGCAAATGCAGAGGTTGTATCGCAACCTGTAAAACATGAAATCCAGGCATCGGTGACGTCATAATGTCCAAAGAAGTTGCAACTGCTGAAATGCTGATCATCCATTGTTATTGCCTCTTCTTAAATCAATCCAGTAAGCGTTTGTAAATTTAGATGAATGGTAAAGCAGAACAGCAGCAATGTCAGTATCTTAATGTCTAAAAGCTATGTACACCTCTGTACACTTGTACAGCTGCATCAGTTGTGAGGCCATGTGCACCAATTATTGTTTCAGCTTCTTCGTGATTGCAAGTTAGTTCAGCAACGAACACTCGAATGTGGCCGTCTTCAGAGATAAACCGATAGCATTTGGACCGTGCAGTAGCGTATACATGGCGTTTGCCAATTAATGTTGAGTATTCATCTTTATCCCACTCTTTTGACAGAAACAGTGCCAAAGGTTTCTTGAATGTCGCTGACATAAGTACATAATAAGAGTTATTGGGGCGTTGTTGATCTGATCCAGTTATCACCTAGTCAATACCTACTTGTCCCCGTCTCTCCCATTCTAATTCTTTCAGGGAATATTGTATTCAATCATTAAACTCAAGGTCAATTCGAAACGGTGATAGTTTGCATAGGTGAATCATAATCATTTGAGCAACCCCTCTATACGAATTTGTTAGATCAGCACGAAAGGTATGTAGCAAGAACGTCCCATTAATGATGCAAGTATCCATGACGCTTGTAGGATATTCCTGTCCTGTTTTCGACTCCAAGACTTGCAAAAGTTTTGACTTGTCAGTTTTACTTATTGTTCCGCAGGGATTGCTCAACGTGCGTAGTGCTGAGCTGATGTTAGCAGAAATGTTAATGCATATTCTAAATGAAGTTGTTCATTCACAGCTCTTGCAAGAATATCCACAGCAAATCTGTCATTTTTCAGATTTCGGGTTTCGTCCTTGTCTGTTGTGTTGAATTGAATAAGAAGTTGAAAGTTCCTTGTAATTGAACTTTCAAAATGTTTTCCATACTACAAGCATTCTTCTGTAAACTTTGTGTGCATCCTCCCCCACCCAATTCTCCAACACACCTAATAGGCTTTGCTGTATAGTATATGTGGTTGACTTACTGGTGGGAATGTTAAATGGTAAATTACTGCAAGCTAGTGCTGAATCGTTAAAGGGGCTGCCCGTTTTTTGATGACTCAAACAAGCTTACACAGATCCACATTGAGTCTTTTTATGTTAGCTGCTCTGTGATCATTTGTCACGTCTTCCGTCTTGCTCAGCCAAGCTTACTCCAGTAGGCTGGAAATGAGTAGAACTCGTGCAGATTTAACTGCTTGCTCTAAATTTAAATCAGCGGGTAGTCTTGAAAAAGGTTTGTGTGTTTGTTGTACAGCTTGACCAACCCTGTTCAATATTTCTCTTAGTCCTTGAAAGCGGTTCATGTTTTGTAGATGTTTTTGGTATTTTGTGAAATATCTTGTTTAGTTTGGATTATTCAGTGCAAAAAACAAGTACATTATTTTTGTCAAAGAATTTATGAAGAGATCAACAACATTCATACGGGCTTGTCTTTCCATCACTTGCATGTTTGCATTTAAATCAACGTAAATCAACGTAAAGAATTTGAAAAGCTGAGCAGTACAGCCATGAGCCCCATTCCTGGTTTTCGCATCTTCATATGATTTGAAGGCATTAACAATTGATATTTCGTAAAAGTTGTGTACTTTAGCACTAAAGATTTCTTCAATTGTAAATCTCAGCTTGATTTTTTTCATAACTTTCAAACTCTGTGTAAAACACCTCAAAATGGCACTTTTGGGTGCAAGACTGATAATTGGATGCAGTTTTTTTTACATCTATTGAAGTGTTTACCAGTAAAGAATACTTGCAGTGAACCATCAGTCAAGATTCGACATTCATTCATCAATTCTGGTCCACCAGATCTCTTATTGACAACTTTTTTTCGTTCTTAAGTGTCATTCCCTTCTCTACATATCATAAGGAATTATTTCGTCAAAGAAATTTTCGGGTACTCCAGTTTAGGTAAATTGCTCACTTCAGTATTAATCGATTCCTAATCGATTTATTGACTTGAAAATTGCATTCTTAAGCACCGTGTATTTTTATACATCAACACGAGTTGTTTTGGAGAAAAATTTAGCCAATGCGCAAATTTACGTAAAATGATGACTTTTAAATATTTACTATACTTTGAGTTTAAGGTGTTCTTGAGCCCCTTAAAAACCACTGTTTTTTTCATTCTAAAGTGTCAATTTTTTTCCTACATATATTAAAGAATCTTTTGGTGCAAGAAATGTTAGTTTATTAAAATTTAGGTAAGTTGGTGATACTTTTAATTGATATTAATAGATTCTTAATCGATATAATGACTTGAAAGTTGCATTCTTAATCAACATTTATATTTTATACACTAAGATGAGCCGCTTGGATGAAAAATTTTGATGACATGCGAATTTAGGTAAAACGTTGACTTTTCTAAAGATCAGGAAAGGTTGCGCAGCTTAAGAATTGCATTTTTGTGTTTAAGTTGGATACTGCCTACACATCAAGTCCTCAAACATTTCAGATTACAAATCCGGATAAAACTGGCAGTAGCTCTCAGTCTAATGTGTGACTCCCACTCCTTAAGCCAGCATGACATTAATATAATATGGAAATTACAATGTACATGCGCTGCAATAGCTTACGTCCGCAGCAACTGGCATACGGATAAGAATTACTGTAATTTGAAGGGGGTAATTAATACTTACATGATAGTATAATAAATGTTCTAGCAGTGACCTTCACCAATATACTGTGCATACCATCTTCAAATATCATTAAAATGTTATAAAGAAATTAATTAGATACGAGCTAAAGTAACAGGAAAACAGTTTCAAACTTTAGTCCTATATTTATTTAACTTTAGATTGGAGCAAGGGGGCAGGCCATGGCTAAGTCGTAAGCTGAACCCCACATTGGAGTTTATGGGAATTATTGAGGTGGGTTACGAGAGAGAACAAGTATTTTGAGAACTATTAAGGTTTTTAATATGTATTTTTCTGGTTTACTTTTTTATTGCCTCTTACTGTGTTTTATTTATTATTATTAAGCACATGTTGATTTGACTCCAGTTACTTTCTAACTGTTCAGTATTTTACTTATTCTGTGACGTGAATTGACCTGACCTGCAGCGTGCTTTGTATTTTATTGTTTCCTTTTAAATAATTTTTAGTTTGGGTGGGAGTCAGTGGACCGCAATGGGCCCTTCCCACTCAAGTTGCTAATGCGACAAGTTATTTATTATTATTATTATTAGTTCAAATCTCTTCAAGGTTCGTGGATGTTGCTGTCAGAAATTTAACCTTAGGACTACACCTCTCAAAATTTTCAGTAGTTTAGAAGAATTAAGTACATTGGAATTTCAGTAGTATAATTTAAAATCCATTAACATCGTGACACTGAAACATTCAGTTGGAAAACTATAGCGGTGTATTGTTTCAACCTAACATTCAGTTACGTGAATTACCGAAAGTTGTATGTTCAATATTGCAATGGAATGGATATTTAAAAAAAATAAAGACATGGACCTTTTCACTTTTATTTCACTGAAACAAAAAAATATTTTATTATTTTTTGTTTTTACTGGTGTATGAATAGCTTCCATTTGAGAAAAGGCAGACAACGATGGTAAACTTTATTTAAACTAATACCAAGTTTTTTGACCTTCACTATTCGAAAGTGACTTCAATCCTGAATCCATTATCATAGCCATTTTCACCCATGAATAGAAACTTCATTGTGTTTCCAACAGATTTAACAGGCACGTGTCTAAATTCTTGGTCACAATATCTGCAATATCAAATAAATAGGCCACAGTAAACCAGAAGTTATGACTATTACACTGTTAATATGATGGAGGGAATCTACATTAGGAATTAGTTTAAAGTGAGTAATAATAAAACACAATTAATTAATAACAATGGACATCTAGATTCATTTTAAGTATTGAATGCAGACCTTTGTACCACCATTCCAATATTTGTAACAGTAATGAGCAGAGCTGATAAAAATCCATCATTACTTTATGAAACCTTTCAATTTGTTTTTCTCATAAGCACATTCTTGGTTAATCTTTGCAACGTTGTACGTTTATTTTGATTAGGCTTCAAGCTTATACTACAACGAATATTATCAGCGGTGACATAGCACCTGAATTTGTCACACAACGACCAACATTTTGTGGCAGGTGCCCTCAACACTTAATACGTTACATGCTGGTATGTAGCCCAAAATAAATTAAATAAATAAATATAGTCTGGTTGTAATCTTTAGGCAGCAACTCAACATGAGTAACTTATAGAAAAAAACAATAATTACATGAAAATACCCATCAACTCGTCAGGCATTTGGGATATCAAAATAACCAATTTTAGTTTAATGAGACGTTGGAGCAAATTTTGGGAAAATACACACAGTATAGGGTTTAGATTGACGTGGTAAAAAAAACTTATTCAATGGCAAGCTCTCGACTCTCAGTACGTCCCTTATATAATGCAAAAACTACTGAAAGTTAAAAATGATTACAAAATATATCGGGTAAACAGGCAGTTTGCATAATTTTGAATGAGGCATATTATAATGATCCACTATTCTAAGCCAAACACCATTTCACCAATATTTGCATACCCTTTTCATGGATTAAAATTAGTAAAAAAATCTGCTGAGAAAACCAACAATGCCATCTTGGCTATAATAAAAAAAATTCTACCCTTATGAATTGGAATTTCAGATATATCAAAGTACATGTATAGTTGAGGTCCGTTCTAACACTACTTAAAGGAAGACATAGTGCAGTCTCAATTTATTTGCCCTAAAGGGGTTAGCTTCAAAAGGGCGAATAACTTACCTTTTTACAGAAGGAGCACCATGTCTCACTTCCAAATAATCCCAAAAACAAGTCCCACTTGGTTCATCACGGAACATGACAGAAAAGTCTGTGGCATAGGCATTCACTTTCATGTTTGATGGTGCCTGCAAAAAAAAAGTAATTTGAATTTCCATATAGCCAATAGTTTGCATACAGCACTTTTAATAACCATTGAAGTTTGTTAAAGATGTTTAAAAAATATTTAAAAAGGGCATTATAGAATTGTTAAACATTTCTTAGTTTGGGCTGTATGGCATGGCAAATCTCCTCCTGCAAACGTTAATACAAATGAGCACATATAACCATTTCATTAGCAGTACTTAACGTCTTAACAGAAGTTATTGTCCAGAGTTATATCCTTCCTAGTGCCATCTTATACTTTACCTTGCCTTCACAATTTTGATGAATATTGCAAAATCTATAAATAAATTTCTTAATTAAAATTTGGGTTGTGATTTTTTAATGGGATTTAATGGGTACCTTGGTACGAAGTTAAGTGTCCATGAAATAGGATGTTTCAAATCATTCATGATACTGCAACCTAAACCTACTGAGATTATTGTATTATTTCTGTGAAATAAGTAACCTTTGGCATTCCCTAAGGTATCAGAGCTTTGCTATCCCCTTCTATTGTTTCCGGCATTGGACAGTTATATCCTCTTACACCATCTTAACGTAGTTGGTTAAATTATGCCCGTGTATGCTGGTTCCATTTTCCCTCATTCCTTAAGGAAAGTTTACCATCTATCAGCTGCAACCTTATCATGGTTATTTTGGAAAGACGTAATGCATATACAAAGTGAAATTGCTAATGGAGGTAAACTGAGCTGCATCCATGAAGCTGACTCTGTAACTTTGTCATATGAATTTATTATTTTGCTTTATGTATCTTTCTTCTATGGTATATAATCAGTTAAAAAAACCATCAGTAGTGCTAATGCCTTCAGTTGGTTGAATACGTAGAAGAAAATGCGTGGTTCTGCAGACAAGGAGTAATTTATGTTTTAGGAAATTGTTTATACTGTGTTCTTACCTTCCATAGTAGCGTTGCCTAGATCAAATGTATAGGCACCCCCTTCTGCATCCTAGAAACCAACTTGATGACGCAGTGGGGTTTGCTCTCAGACTTTGATTTCGCTAGAAAATTTATTTGTGATACTGGTTATATGCTGGGATGTTCTGTCCTATTATCTGTTCTGAATACTACTCGAAGAAAAATTACTAATACCGATTGCAGACATTGTATCCTTGGTATAAGGAGTTTCTTTGTGCACATTCCTGTCATTTAAATATATGACTTAAAGAGGTGATGATGATATTTGTTTTTATGGCTTATTCTGTATGACCAGGGATGATCAGCCTGTTCTTAATCAATATGTAGACATTTAGAAATGTTTAAATGGGCTGATGTGGGCTTATTTCAGTTTCCATGAAAAAGCCTAAAGGTACCAATACAAAAGTGAAGAAGATGTTCAGACAGTTTTATTTCCAAAATCTTAATGCCTTGGATATTGGAAGCTCATTCTCCTCCACCATTGCTAGCAGGATGGGATAATAAGAGAACATTTATACTCAGAAAAGAATGCTTTGGGAAGTTGAATTGATATGACTGGGAACTAATTTACACAGAATATGGCATATCTGTATCACCCAATGTTAAAAGGAAACACGCTGGAGAATTACTAGAATTTTTTCGTGTTTATGAATCGTTTGCTGTGTCACAAATTCAAAATGATATTGGGCCGTTTTAGACTTGGAATTAATCCTCATCTCTTAAACGATTTTTGCCATTCTGGAAAAAAAATGCCATGGGCGTGCTAGCTTGTTTATTAATTTCAATAACCCACTCACGATTCGAAGGAAATTTGTTTGATAACTCAAACAGCTAACAATGAATTAGATAAATACAGATGCAAACTTATTTACATTGCCTTTTGGATTTATATGTCAAACCCCTGCCTACTCTACACACTGCCTGTTCAATCCCGGGAAAGCGCATGCAGTTCTCTCTCCAGAGTAGTTACGAACGCTTCTATAGAATGACTTCGAACTGATACGGAAAATAACGTTTTCTTGAGCATTAAATTTTTAAAAAAGCAATAAAAATATGTTCCCAATACAAAAATAAAGTTATAGCCTAAGAGAGTTAAATCAAGAGCAATTAAGGTTCCCAGAAGTCATGGAGAGAATTCCTTTTTCTGCCCTTTCAATGACCGTTTTTTTGTGTGATTGCACTTCACAGAAATAATGTACCATCACTGGAAAGACAGAAAAGGTTTGCAGGGGTTTTTTGTTGATACAGTTCTGCAAAGTGGTGGTGGAAAATAAGAGTGGAGCAAAGTTTCAGTTTTAAATTGTTAAAACAAACACATTGGTATTATATACTATCGAAAAATACCAGTACAGTTTAACCGGAAAAGCTGTAGTTTAGTTTGGGTTTTCTGTGTTTACATTGCAGTAATGACACTGGAACCTAAAAAAATTGTTTTGTTTTGTTGTTTTGTTTTAACGAGTGTTAACCGAAATCGGTCATCACCACCATCGATGGAGAGACGGACAATTTACCTGGAAACTCCAGGCGGAAAAAGGCGCTTAATTTCAACAATAGCGACATATAAGAATGATTGTAAATAGTGCAACAATCAGTTAAGTACCAAAAAAATCAGAAGTTTAACAATTATTAAAACGATAAATTTAAGATACACTCTAGTGTGTCGTCCGTCAAGCGTCTGGATGAGAGGTTCACAAATTATATAATGCCTGGAAAGCGAGTGGCGGGAAGGATTGTGCAAATGTGTTAACATTATGTTATGGTAGGGAAGGGGAATATGACTAAAACTTATTTTACCCTGCATTGTGTCACTAATTCCGTTGCTAACTTTTGCTTACTACTTGAAATTGTTTTATTTTTTTTTGTAATCACTGGTCACTTTGTCTCTAGTGTATAGCTTATAAAAACAATTTCACGCCAAAAAATGAATACAATTAGTGGAAGGTGGTGGGGGGGGGGGGTTAGAAAAGTTTACGTGTTAACTAGTGTTACACTGCTAACAAACGTTCATAATTTTTTCTTTCCTTTTTATTTTTTTGTACAGTCTTCATCATTACACAAGTGGCTGCATCACTTTCTGATGACTATGAGACTTAATTGTACAGAAAAAAATAATGAAAAACATATTGAAACGTATGGTGGTTAGGAACGTGTCATTCCTTATTTGGTAGGGGGCATATTTCTAAACAACACAGAAAAAAACAGCAGTCCCCATTTACTGCAAAAATATTTTTCTCCACCGTTCATCCCCCTCCTCAAAATTCAGGTTATGGTGTTGATGTTTAATTTTTATTATATTATTTTAAACTATTTGAACTACATGTTAGAATGCAGCAGTATGCCGTCTTAAAAAAAGCGAGAGAAACTATAGCTGAATAAATTTTTTTAATAAATTTTTAATCATTTTTTCTAATGTGATGTTTCCGGCATGAGCTTTTAAAAGTATAATTTTTAATTGTAAAACTGCTTTAAAACAATTTGTAGCACTCTCATAATTTCTACTTTCCTTTCATTTATTTGTACATTCACCATAATTATACAAGTGACTGCATCTTTTTTTGATGGCTTAAATTGCAAAGAAATAATAGCACATTTTGGCTTTTCTGTAGAGATTTTCTCTTGCCATAAACCATTTCAAAGATTTATAGTGGGGTGACAATATAATTACCTTATTTGTAAAGAACAAACAATTTCAATCATACAAACACCAATCTTCACACAACGCCATGCTGCTAGTTGTGGGAGAAACCCTACGAAGGTTGCGAAACCTGGTGAGCGTTGGCAGTACTACTCCATGCAGTGACGAATTTCCAGGGATTGACCAGGCAGTGTGTCGAGTAGGCAGTGGGCAGACGGCCTGAGAGGGGATTGGAACCCGCTGAGCCATACTCAACTGTTGTTGAGCCGTCGGCTCTCCGTCCTATGTAATGAATTAGATAATAGCTAAAAATGAATTGGCTAAGTATTGTAACATTGATGTTTGATGGATTGTTTGACATAGCAACTTTAACAAACAAGTTTTTGTTAATAAAACAGTTCATTACATGAATGAAGCAATAAATGCATTGTTAAATGACATTTCTTCTTTCTTGTAGAAATGCAGCTGATTAAAGAAATAACTTGGTGACGCCGTACTGGTCTTTTTTTTTCTAAACCAAACTCATGCCTTAACTGGCTGAAGTTCTCCAGCTAACTGTACATCCGTGCTACCTTGACTCATCCAGTGCTTTCAACACATTCACGCCACATCCTCCCCAGCTGAAGCACAATTTCAAAAGTAGGTGATTCGAAACAAGGGAGTACATAGTTGGGAAAATGAACAGGAGGTTGCCCTTTTTGTCACCAGGAGTGATGGTTTTGTGTGATGCTTGTGTTAGTGTCGGTTCAGTCAGAAATCAAAATGGCAAAGGTTGCGAGAAAGGTCCGGATAAAATGTATCGGCAGCCGTTGCTGGCGTTTGAGCTGCCACTATCCTGTGCTGTTGCGCCGGTCGTTTGTGGGTAGACCTGGTGAGTGCTACATTGATTGAAGACTAAGGTCATCCGCCCCAACTTGGCACCGGTATGGTGTGGTGGACTGTTCCAGGGCCCGTGGCGGATGTCCTTACAGAGGAGCTTCCAAGAAGTTCGCGTCTATCCCAGACTCTATTATTATAGGCCAATGTGTGCACGCATGCCATGACGTGCGTTGTATTCATGGCGTCATGCTTTGTTTTGCCATGTTATGCTTTGTTTACCATGCATGGTTACCACTTGTTGTATTAATTCATTCCATTCCAATTCCAACTAACTGTAACACCTAGGAATGAAACCGTCATAATTTATTCGCTTTTTTTCTGTACTCAATATTTCGATCCTCATACCAAAATTATTGTGCAACATTATGTAAGTTCATCTATTATTTACCACCCATACTTTCTTGCTTTTCCCCTAACTTTAAAGTCCCGCAAACAGCCTGTGTAAAACTGCAAGAGTTATTCCGCGTGTAAGTCGGGCGAGCGTAATATTGCAACCTCCACCGCAGTAAACCCAATGGAACCAAATAACCACCTTCATTTTTACTAGCTAAGCCATAACATCATTACCATCAACTACCACTGAACTCTCGTCAATGCAAAAAAATATGGATACATTTCATTCAACATTAAAATTCGAGGAAAAAATGATTGTTATTCAACTTCAGGAAAAGTTGAATTCATAAGAGGAATAAGTAGAAATTGTTTAATGCTTTACTGGATGACTACATATCAGAGAATCTTTCTTTATGGATGAAAAAAGGGATTAATCAGTGTTTTGTTTTCTATAACGAAAAAATTTTGAAGGCATTGTGAAAAAATCGATTAATAATTGGTCTTTGTCGAAATGGTAAAATTAATTACAGTAACTTTCTATTAGTATGTTTACTTTCTACAGTAAGAAGAATATTAAATACAAAGAATAAACACAAAAACCAATTAACTGTTTAAGCCTAAAGGTTGGGGAAGGCTACAAGTGGTGAAAGATTTTTCTAATTCTGCTATGCTGCAATTCCACGTACCTTACTTTGTTTTTTCGGTAATCTTTATTTTATTTAAATAATCACCAGCCTGAACCTCGTTTCACTAGACTTATATTCTCTGTGGCTCTTTAGTTGTATTTTCTGTCAATCTACAGCCACATCTGCATCCGCTACCTCCGTCTAGTCATCGCATTCTCCCATCTCTACGTTCATTCAAATATTTGATCGCTCGTAGCTTTTCAGCCGTATTTGTTCTGTACTGTTTGCTAAATTATCCACCATTTTTCAAAGTATGGGTGCAAATACCCATTGTGTTCCTGCGCTCTTTCTTTCATAAGCTTCCGTTCTTCAAGAAGTTATGATATGCATACTGGTAAGAAATTAAAGTCACACAAGATGAATGAAATATTAAAGAATTTATCCTGTATTTCCGCTATATATCTTTACAAGTCAAACTTACCTCAAAATACCAAATACATCTCGTTCCACTCGGATATTGCCATGGGAAATTGGGTGAGGTAATGTTTAGAGGGTATGTATACCTTCCACCACAAGCTCCTGAAATTGATCAGAGCATTGGAAAATATGTTTTAATTGAAGAATGTCATTGACTGTTTGGAAAGTATCAACTAAATATGAGGTAAACTAAAGCTAATCTGCCTAGCTGAGTTAATGTGAGGCATTTGCTACAGGGTATCGCCTTTCTTTATTACATTGCATTGGAGGTATTTGTAACAGCTATGGCTGATAAAAAAAAACAAGGGGTTCATGAATTTTATATACCTGAATTGTTGGGCAGATACAGGAACGAATTGCAGCTTTGACCAAGCCTATTATTTCATTGTAAAAGCTTTGTTTTTTTAAGTGAACAAGAACATCATTTGGTGAGCCGTGACATTGCCACTTATGCTGATATTGGTGTGTTGAACTATTCTCACTGTGCCTTTTTACAACTCCTTTGTTGCATTGGTACATGCTTTTTTAAAAACAGTGTGACCTCTTTACTCTGTTTTCGTTTACAAATTTACTAAATTGTTTTTATTTCAACGTAGTTTTAATTTTCACTGTGAAAAATCGTAAGTGTGTAGGCTGTGTTCATCCTATTGCCAGCAATGTTGTGGTTTTAAGTGGTGGCCAGTTACGAAGTGGCAGATATCTTCAATTTTTCGTTGGCTAGAGTTAGGTAATTTTGAAATCTGTCCTGAATTCACAGGGCTGGTATTTAATTGCAGGAGCTTAAATATTTTTTGATGCTGTGCACTATTTGCTTAATTGTAATTAAATGTTTTGTTTTGGAAATTGTTTTGCTACTATTTTATTTTATCTTGATAAGCAATGGCACATATACCTGGCACTTTGACGGATGTTTCACAAAGCTTGCCTGCAAAACCTTCAGGGCAACGGCATACGCACTTCTCATCGACATAGCCTTGGTTTTGACATTTTTTCTTGTTCTTGCATTTAGCTGAGGAATTAAAGAGGTAATATTTATTGATTACAGTTATGCAAGATTTGATATGATAATGTGCAATATGTATTTTCCGTTTGCAATACAAAAGAAAATGACAACACTCCCACATCTATGACAACTCATTCAAACAATGCATCGTTGAATTTATCCGGTATCGGTTTTCAACCATTAATTCAAGAATGTATGTAACATGCATAATTCTTATGTCATTCTCATTTAAGTCTTTTATTTGAACATAAACTTATGATTATTTTTCCTTGACAAGAATTAGGCAAACACCTGTTTGATATTTCGAAGTTTAGAAGCAAAAATTCCGAAAACCCTAGTTATCCTTTATTGATTGACTAACTTAACGCCACAAATAAAGCATAGAATCCCTGTAGGAAAGGTCTAATGAATCGATAATGAGTTCATAAGGTATTGAGAACACAGACAGAAACCATCACATGATAAAAAGCCCTTTTTATCTTCCTTTCCATTTGGCTTAACTGTCTGATGGCCTGAGTCAAAAAAAAAACTCAACCATTGAAACAAAAGACCGAATGGCCAACCGCTTAGTCATACAGACACGGCCAAAAAACGGTATCACCTGTATGCACTACTAATACATACAAACATATGTACATTCATAATGTCGGACCAGTATGGTAGAGCAGCTTGGCTTTGTCTATGATCTCAAAGGCTGCGGGTTCGATACCCACTGAGGCAGTCTAACAATTCTAATCCTAAAGTTAACGAAAATAAGTTTACTTCCGAAATCATTCTGAAACTGATGTAATAGGCAACGAATAAGTGGCTAATATGACAGAATGTAAACGATTGGGTAATGCAGTTTACTCAACTTATTAACTAGAAAGTACCAATTTTCTAGGAAATTTTTTAAAAAAGAAATCTAGCAGGAGGCAAACCTTTCCTTTTTAAAAAAAATTTAGGCTCTATTATCAAATTATTATTTTTTGCATAAAATAAAGATTACTGCCTTATTTTTCTGCTTACCGTACGTCCATAAAATTATTTAATGACAAAAACAGTAAATTAATACATTCATACTTCACTAAAGACCATTTTTTATCTGTAACTGCTAGTTTATACGCGTTATTTATTTTTTATTTCTGGCCAAAAATATCGGTGTGGGAGGGGGCCTGAAAACCTTTTTTTAGTAGGCTAATATAAAAATAAAAAACAGGTTTTACAATCTGCTCTCAAGTCTCTATCCTCTGCATCATGAATGTGGACATAAATATTGGAATATGAATTATTTTATTGAAGCAAAGAATATTGTCAAAACGTTTGTCACGCCGGCCAGTGTAGCATGAGAGGCTACCATGCTCTTTCGGCGATGTAGGAACTTTTCTAGCGAATACTGAACAATATTTTGGTCCCTACAAAGATCAAAGGTTTCTTGATTCAATCCCCGGGTTGGCTCCTCCCTTTACCAGATCTTTTTTCTTCTAAAAAAAAGTCTCGTAATTTTCTAAATTGAGACGGTTCAGCCGGACGAGCGTTAAATTGCTTCGCCAGACAAGGATGAAAGAAATTAATTTAACAAACAGAAACATATTTTTTAAAAGCCAAAGTAAAACTGTAAAGTCAGGGCAGAATTACTTAATTCCACTTCTTTTCTAGGATATATTTGAATCATATTATTCGATAACGTCTTCACTGTAGAAAAAATAGTGTGTAACATTTCAATATTAATGCCTGAAACCACTCAACTCCTCTTTAAAGATCGTGACTCAAAATTCAACTAAACTTCAAGTCAACAAATATTTTAAAAACATAAACTATTTCTACGATTTTACGCTTATACGGTTTATACGGTTTATACGGTTTTACGGTTGAGTGTTAACGAGGCAAACGGTAAGCATTAAAAGCTATCCTTGCAAGAATAAATGATGCATTATTTTTCGAAAGTAACAAGTTAGCTCTCCCGACTATCATTAATAGTGACATTCTTCTTCGTTAACACGTTAACATTGGTCCTTAAATTTAAAAATTCGGTTTATATTGATAAAACCACATTACTCACTGCTCGCTCTGAGAGGAAAAAACAAGCGGCATTATATTTCCATGATTACAGAAGATTTGTCTATATTTCAAATTGGCAAAATGTTAATAAACAGAAGACACTGGTGCAGCAACGCTTAATTTAGAGACTTCTCTATTGGATGTGAGTGCAGCAGCTTCAATGTGTCCATCTAACAGCATAGTTCCCAAGCAAAGAATTCCTGCAGTGTTGTGTTCTGATTTTAACATTTTACTTTTTGAAAAACGAAGACATTTTGTTGTAGTCTTCCAAATGTAAGGTGCCTTGTTCTTACCTTGTAGAGAGAATTGCTTAGTCCTTAATATATTTTGCCAATTCGTTAACCCTGTATCTAATGAAGTATGTTTATAATCAAAGAGCTTTCAGTCTTACATTAGTTTCATGTAAATTATATAGACTCATTCCATCATTTGATTCTGCATACAGTGAAACTAATATAACAATTTTAACTAATCAAATTTGGTCCCTTGCATCTTACGGATTGATATCTATATGCAGAATGGAGTCAAATACTCTTCGACGTCTATTTTAAATTCTACCGTGTCACTCACCACATTTATATATGAAGTTGGCTATCTTGAGGTCAAAGAAACTGAGTTTCTTGTTCTGAATCTTGAAGGTTTGCGTGACATCTTTGGGGATTATCGTTGGTCTTCCATTTTTACTGTAATCCTGGGAAAATTATGATGAAATAAACAACCTATATCCGTGATTATTAACAGAAATGCAGTTCTAGCTGTCTACCGAACCTTGCAAACGAAGAATCGACAACAGTTAACTGTGAAAACTATAACTCCTAATATAATTATTACATTTCACCATAATCACAAAACATTCACCAGATCTGATAACACGCCTGTTTGTATTAATACCATACGTATTGAACCATACTACAATTTAGACTTTGAGTTAATTCGTTTTAATGGTAACCTATCCATATGCTCACTTTGAAATGAACCGTCTATTCCTCCTTCACTTCTTTTTTATGTATTATTTTAAACTTTTCTCTTTTACTTCAATTGACCCAAATATTTGTTGCTAAAAGAAGCCCAGTTAATACATTTGCAGTTCCAACTTCAGTAATGAATTGCATTGCTGCAATTCGTTTCCTTCACTTAAGAAGTTTGAGAAGGCATACGTTGCGTAAAAGTGGGTTAGTATTTAAGCTGCCAAAGTGTATTGTAAACTAAAAGGTATTGGACTTTAAATGGCGACTCAGCCTTTAAATGAGCCTGCTTTGTTCAAATACAAGTGTTTCCAAAAGATAAAATGGAAAAACTATTGATGAAGCAGCAGTTAAATAAAAAAAAGTTTTGTATTTGTTATGAGTTTGTCAATTGCCAATCTCACTTTAAATGTCAATACCCAACAGACCTGTCTACAAAATAATATTGAACATTAAAAATTTCACCTAACCTAAATTCTAGCTACATGCCCTGCTCCTGATAGCAAGACTATACCACACAGTCATAAAAATCACAAATGCATTTAATTTTCAAGGGATAGTTTTCCCCCTTGGTCACAATAAAACATATATACAAAAGAGTAACACCCTTCCACCAAAC